>QNQO01005713.1:0-28436 GCA_003290165.1 Berberis thunbergii
GCATGTTCGAGTCCTAATCATTCTACAGCTGATTGTGATTTGCAATATGATTATCCTTAATATTTCGCTGAGCAAATCCATTCTTTTAATGCTAATTAGCGACCTGGTTATAATTCAAAGTTCAACTATTACAGCCCTGATTTCGCCAATAATCAAAATCTCTCTTGGGCTCATCACTCACACCAAGGAGGACATATTTTCTCTCTGGCTCCTCAATACCCTAATCATGTTATGCCCCACCATAACCAAATCCCTCCATCCAACACATCAAGTTTAGAGGAAACGATTAATCAATTTTTGCAGTGCTCAGCAAGTATAATTGATCAGAATTCTAAGGACATATCTGAGTTGATAGCCACGACTCAAAGACTTGAGATAGTTGTGGATCATATTACTGAGGCAGTATCTGAAAGTGAGTTAGGAAGAGTTCCTAATCACTCTGTTCAAAATTCAGAGGGTCAATTCATAACTGGTAACACATTGGAATACGAGTCAGATGATGTTTTTGTGGATAATGTGATTGAAACTACTTTTGGTTACTGACCCATTCCCTTCCCCACATTTTCATGAAGACCCACTCGACATATGTCTTCCTAGTGACTCATGCATAGAATCAAACTGTGATCAGTCTTTAGAGTCTCCCTTTGACTGTTTTCCTGATACACATGACCATTTAGAGACTTGTTTGACTCATTCTAGTTTAGACTTTGATGTTGATGATTCCATTAGGGAAGTAAATGATTTGCTTGACTCAGTCCCCATTGTGGATCCTAGTTATAAATGTAAGTCTAAAGTGGAGCCTCTTCCACTCAGTGAGTCAAATCTAGTCTCATCAGTTGAGCTACCTGAGCTTGACCTTAAATAATTACCTGACACCCTCAGGTATGCGTTTTCAGGTACTGATGATACTTTGCCTGTTATTATCTATATTGAATTCAAAACAGGTTGTCCCAAAGAAGTCGGGAGATATATTTAATGAGATACTACATGCCATAGGTAGTGATAATTCTAGGTTTGGGGGTGTTGTTGCGTCGTCTAACTCATCATCTTGGTGTAATCCATTTATTTACGATGAACCTGTACCACCCGACATATTTATAGGCATACCACTTTCCATCCATTTCATATTGATTGATGCTACCTATATGGATCCATTGTTGGTAAGAGATGATTTCAATTTTCACCATCTTGATGTGGAAATTATCCAATCTTCTGATTTGGAACCAGACTTAGGATGTTCCATTTTAAGAGTCAGGGACGATCATCTGTTGCATATCACTACTTGCGACTCATTCATGTGTAAGATCCTATTGACTTCCAAGGAATGCGAGCTTCTTCACCATTTCTATATGATTTAGATGGTGTCCTTGCAGCTTTTGGGATGTGCTAGTATATCTTGTGTCGCATGTGATTGCTATTTTTGAGTAGACTGATCATCAACTTTTCAGGTTGTTGGTATACGATTCTTCACCCTTTCGAGGTGAATGTTCCCTATATTCTTCCTCGTCACTTCATGATATATAATTCATGAGGAAGAATATATGTCGGGCTGACGACGTTAAACCAAGCGCTCCTAGGAGGCAACCTAGCTTCAGTTGTGTCATTATGGTTAGTCTGGATTGATTTTCGAGTCTTTTCTAGTTGCATTTCACTCATACTCGTTAGCTCCGTAACAATTTTGACTTACAACTGATACATGTAATTATTATTTTTTTTTATTTGTGTCCTGTATTGTTTTTATCAATTTTTCATGATGAGTCCACAGTTCTTATGTCTCTGAGCATTCATTGGTGGACGATTTCGTCGAAATTGGTAAAAACTTTCTCATGGTAATATCACTTTAACTCTCATCTTTTATTTTTCCTGCATTTGTCATGATCATCGTTTTATACATTGAGGACAATGTTTGGTTAGGTTTGGGGTGAGGTTTATGAGTTTTTTTTGCATTTTTCAAGAAATTTTGAACTAAAATTTATTTCACATTTACTATGATTATGATTGTGTGAAAAATTTTCACTTTTGAAAATGCATCCAAGATCTAAGTCCTTTCCAATGAAGAGGATGTGCTTTCAAGTATGCCTGAAATTTTGAGAAATACATGCTTTCGCTTGTCACCTTTATATATCAAACAGGAAAACATATGGTTTGATATAATCCTTAAGTTAGGTCTATTTCATGAGATTTTTTTCAACTCGATTACTTTTTGCACTATAAGCCATATTAGCATGATTTGAAGTTGATGAGTGAGATATGAGCTAGAAAACCTTAGAATAATAGTGGAAACTTAACCTGTGAAAGTTTTGAGCCATTCTTTCTTTCTAAGTGTTAGATAAATATACTCTAATTTTTCTTGAGTTCGCATCAAGTCGTTGATGATCTCATTATTCTCATTTTTCTTATCAATTGCTTTGAGAATGACATTAAAATTAAATTATTGCACTAGAACTTTTTAGTTTATTTAGTTGAAATGTCATAATACCAACCTGAACTTAAGAAATGATGTAGGCAAGTTTTTCTTAAACCTTTTCTAGCCTTTTTACTTACCCACTCATTAGTTCCCTTTTGAAGCCCTTTGAGCCGTTGATACCTTTTATTTGTTAACCGCTTATCAATACCCAATTTTATCTAAGAATGTATATGGATGAATGTTAGTTGGAAATGAGCAATTAGAAAGAACAGAGTCAAATATACCATGAGTCATCAGTGTTGAAACATTCTATTGAGTGGAAGAGGAAAAGCATGTTGTTAAAAAAAAAAAAAAAAAAAAAAGCGAGGTCAATGAAAAAAATGAAGAAAGTAATTGATGGTTAGAACATTGATTTACTACTCATAGCCCTTGTGTTAGTTTAATGGGTATATACATTCTTAGAGATTTTTCGTATACCTTTTTCCATTCTTTGTTAGCCATTACCTAAAACCCATTACAACCTATTAAAGTCCTAGTTGATCTTAAGAGATGGTTAGTTTCGTAGATGTCGAGATTAAATAAATAAGAACTATGGTGTATGATTTAACATTCTCAAAGTAATTGGTATTCCTGTCCATGAGATCATATTCATTCTATTCTTGAAAAGTCCGTTCTTCATATTACTATATGTGAGATGATTGTTTTCCATTATTTACTCTTTTCCTCACATATAAACTGAGTGAAATATCAAATCTCTGAGTGTTTCATTGTGAGTGACATGAGAGGTTTGAAGTCAAAACAAACTTTCTAAAGGAGATTTAGTAATTGTTTTACTCTGAAATAAAAAGTTATGTTGATAAGGCCATGCACACACACACTTCGAGTTGGGAATAATTTATGAAATTTATTTAAACCTTTGGGTATTATTAAATTGTTGTGAGACTCTTTGATATATTATTGTGAGACTGTTAGCTATTTTCAAAATTTTTTGGCAGCTAATTCTTACTCTGAGGATAATAAATCGAGTTACCATGTTTTGGAAATTTATTCAGTCTATATGTTTTGTGGGTAACATTTCTGGAAACCCTCACGAGACTATAACTCGTAATCTAGGGGTTTAAAGCCTTGTTGCACATTTAAGGTAAGTGCAACCGATGATTCCTGCGAAAGTGAGTTAGATTTTATTTTATTATTTTGCTCGAGGACTAGCAAAATATAGGTTTGGGGGTATTTGATATTCACATAATTATTACATAATATATCCCTTAATTTATATATGTTAGTGTTTCGATTATTATAATTTATAATAATTATTTCGTTTTCATGTTTTGGCAGGAATTTGAGCGTTAACGATGAAATGATATTAAGGCGACAACTTAAGGACTGACAATTGGCCGATTCTAGTGGTGGTACAAAGAAAGAGACACATATCTAAACCTAACCCTAATAAACCTAGGTCCACCTAATTTAACCTAAGCCCAAACCTAAAACATGCTAACCTAAAAACCCAAGCCCAATATGAAACCCTATTTAGCTTCCCCATGTTAGAGAAGGGGGGCGGGATATCTGATTCTCTCCTCTTCCACAGTCCCTCTCCCCTCATCTCTTTTCCAGCCACCACACCACCCTGCCGGCAATCCTCGCTCGATAGGAGAGCCGGCAGCGCGATAATCCCGCCATCACCACCTCACCTCGCCATCGTCCAACACCTTCATCCCACTGAAACAGGGCGTACAACCCTGTTTCACGTCATCACGCCACACAACCACCACCACCATCGGCACCACATTCTCCGCCATCACCCGAGCACCACCACAGCCACTCGCGCACACAACAGTCCCTGTTTCTCCTAGCTCGCCGCCATTCCCTGTTCCTCCCCTCCTTCATCTTTCTCTCCTTCTCCACGATTTCTCCCTCCTCCACTTCTCTCTCTCCACGTCCCCACCGTCGCGAACAAACCACTCGACCACGCCATCAGCCGCCGTCGCGAAACAGAGCCTCACCACGACTCTGTTTCGCCTCGCCACAGGACCTTCCTCCCCTCTCTGAGCATCTCTTCGTCTCGACATCCTTCCTGCCTCCCTCTCTCCCGACCACCGTCTCAAGCGGCGCGTCAGCAAGCGGCACACTTCGACAGGAGAAACAGGCTCCTCCACTCCTATCTCTGTTTTGTTTTTTTTCTGTCTATTTTCGTATCTCATTCTTCCTCATTTACTCTCTCTCTTTTTTTAGGTTCAGAACTAGTTTGGAGCAGGAGATGAAGCTCGCGAGGAGCGGAGCAAGGACGCTGTCCGCGCTGGATGACGAAGCCCTGAAGAGTCGCGCGGAATTCGGGCGGGAGAAAACCGTTTTTCAAACCTGAAAAATAGTTTTCGCTATTTGCACCCCTAGCGTTCACTTTGAGCCACCACAGTGCCATTAGCAGCTCTTTTCTCGGGATTCACATCCGTGCAGAGAATGATTTTCACCTCCAATGATGTTTGTACCACCGCTACCATGATCAGCTAAACCATTCGCCAAGGCTACGATGAAACCATAGTGTTTCCTAGAGTTTGTGTATTTAAATTTATTGTTTTCTTTATGCTTGAACGTTAAACACATTTGATTTATGATTTTCAATAATTTGCTTTCACTGATTATATCCTGATTAATTTATCTAGACTAGTCGGTAGTTATAAATACTCTTTGTTGAAATTTAAATCCTGATTTAATCAATTAATCTGAATCTGTGATTGTGTGTGCCGTAAGAAGACACCACAATGCTAGGGGTTTAAGATTAGTTAAAATAAACTTGTGATTGTGTGTGCCGTAAGAAGACACGCAATGCTAGGGGTTTATACCTATGCTGAAATCAATTGTGAACTAGATTAATCTTTATGTTAGTCATGTTAAAATCTTGAAAACAATATTTTTGATTACACAAATCTCAAAGAACCTGTGGTGGATTCAATGCCTTGGTTTCCTTTCTCATATTCTTTAAAACTTTTTATTTTGTTTTTAATTTGATTTTTAGTTTAGATATTTTAATTGCTGTAACCCCAATTTAAATTAGTTTAAATAAACTTTGAAAATTTAATTGCAACCACAGTCCTTGTGGATCGACCTGTACTTGCCCTTGTCTACCAGTTAGACACTGTGCACTTGCAGTTATTAAAATTAGGTTAAATTAATCTATTTATTTAGGTTAGTTTAATATGCATCAGTATGGCAAGACGCGCTAAGAGTATGTCACACACTTCAACAACGAGCTGACCCTCATCGATGGGTGCAACGATACAGCTATGACGACATTCACTTCGGGCCTCAGAAGGGGAAAGCTCTTCAAGGACCTCACCTTGGAGCCCCCTTTGGACATGGCAGAGCTCTCAAGAGCGTCTAGAGACACATCACCTTGGAGGAGTCAAAGCTTGCCAAGAGGGAGACTGAAGGCAACAGGAATCCCTAAGCTTCTAGAGACATGGAGGGAATTAAAGTGGCCCCCGAAGACACGCGAAGACCCTACAAAAAGGGGCAACGACAAGAACTGTGTATACCACAAGGAGGGTGACCACAAGACCAACGACTGCAAAAGTCTGAGGTATGAAGTAGAACACTGGATTCGCAAAGGCAAATTGAAAGACTTCTTAAAGTCTGAGAAGCAGTCAGAACAGACCGGGGACAGAAAGGAGTCAGCCAATGAGACAGAGAATAGAGACTTTTGGGATAATATACGTCCTTCATGGAGTCAAACCAAATGAAGGACCAGTCGCATAGGTCCCGCAAGCAGACCCTGTTGGATATGCAAACAGAATCCGTAGATGAAGACAGACGCGTTTGTTGTTCGAAAATTCAGAACCCCATTCCTACTTTGACTTTCACGGACAAGGACCTTGATCAAGTCCGAGAGCCGCGCAACAACGCCTTGGTCATCACCATTTCCATTGCAAAATGGGAAGTGAAGGGAGCTTTCGCTCAACGTTCTGTTCTACAATGCTTTCCGCAACATGAACCTCAAGGAGGAAAACCTAGTGGCATCAAAGCACCCGCTAATCGAATTCAGCGGGAAGAAATGCTTTCCCATATATCGGAAAGATAAGGTTAGCCACAGTAGCTGGAGAATTGCGACTGAAGAAGGTATTGTTTATGGACTTCATGGTAGTAAACGCACCATCATCCTACAACCTTATCCTGGGAAGACCGTGGCTACATCAAATGGGAGCGGTGGTCTCCACCCTTCACCAGTGTGTTAAGTATACTGCTAACAACACAGAAGGAACAATACGTGGAGACCAACCTATGGCACGAGGCTGCAACAATGCCGCACTGAAACAAATAGAGTGCTCCCAGATTCGGCTACATCATGCAGAGCAACCTGGCCCTGATCAAGGCTAAAAGACAAAAGAGACAACATTTTTTACCGGTACAGGAACAATCAACTCTCCTACTTAGTGAGTCGTAAAGGCAATGGCAAGTGGGATCACTTCCCCCCGACATGCCACCTGCGCGGAGATCCGACCCACTCCAAGGTTTACTTTTTAGTGACCTATGTAACGCCTCGACAATCCACTAAATGATCCGCGAAAGCTATTCGAATTCGCTTCGAGGCCGAGATCAGTTTATCTCCATCAACAGTTAGTTTGCTTTAAGTTGTTTGTTTCCCTTTCCATAGTCAATATTGAGTTTAGAGTTCTTAAAGGACTTATGTAATTCACAATCATTTAAGAAATAAAACAAGAACTTCAGAAACAAACTCTATTGATTATTGGAAATATGTAACAACAAACATTTTGAGGCAGTTAAAAATGACTAAATATTACGAACATCTTGAGGTGGATACAAAAGACTGAGCATCCAAATACAGTGCGAACTAAAGTAAAAAACTCGCTTAGGCAATTTCGCTACGTACAACGTCTGTTGAAAATTTGCAAACCCTCCGATATGCGAGCAAACTGCAAGTGAGAGCAAAAATAAGTGAACGGGATACACAAGATAGTATACTAAGGCATCTGATCAACATGGAGTGAGGACTTGTTGTCCGATCATGCAAGCAACACGAACAACCTAAAGTCTAATCCGTTTGGCGGGGATCACAACGGCGGAGGAAGTGGGAGTCTAGTTAGCGCAGGTCCATTGATGACGACGACTCGCCAAGGGATCACTGCTCTCAACACAAACAACGATCGCCAAACTTGAAGGTAAGCTCAATCAGTTCACAACTGATGACGACATCTTCGAGTGCCCAAAGCCTAATCCGCTCGCGCAGATCATGATGGCTTAGGAAATGGGAGTCTTGTCAGCATTGGTCCGCTGATGACAATTACTCGCCAAGGAATCATAGCTCCAAATACAAAAATGATCGCTAAACTTGCGAGGTAAGCACAGTTAGTTCGTGACTGATGATGATGGCTTCTAGTGCCCAAAGCCTAATCTGTTTCGCACGGATCACGACGGCGGAGGAAGTGGGAGTATAGTCAGCGTTGGTCCACTGATGATGATGACTCACAAAGGGATCATTGCTCTCAATACAAACAGTGATCGCCAAACTTTCTAGATAAGCTCAGTCAGTTCACGATTGTTGATGATGGCTTCTAGTGCACAAAGCCTAATCCACGTCGCGCGAATCACGACGGCAGATGATGTGGGAGTCTAGTCAGCATTGGTCCGCTGATGATGATGACTTGCCAAGGGATCATTGCTCTCAATACAGACAATGATCGCCAAACTTGCAAGGTAAGCTCAATCAGTTTGCGACTGATGACGACAACTTCTGGTGACAAAAGCCTAATCTGTTTCGCACGAATCATGACAGCGAAGGAAGTGGGAGTCTAGTCAGCGCAGGTCTGCTGATGACGACGACTCGCCAAGGAATCATTGCTCCAAATACAGACAATGATCGCTGAACTTGTAAGGTAAGCACAGTCAGTTCGCGACTAACGACGATGGCTCTAGAGCCCAAAGCTTAATCTGCTTCGCGCGAATCATGATAGGGGAGGAAGTGGGAGTCTAGTCAGCACTGGTCCGCTGATGATGATGACTCACCAAGGGATCATTGCTCTCACTAAAGACAGTGATCGCCAAACTTACCAGGTAAGCTCAGTCTGTTTGCGACTGATGACGACGACTTCTAGTGCCCAAAGTCTAATTTGCTTCACACGGATCACGACGGTAGATAAAGTGGGAGTCTAGTCAGCTCTGGTCCACTGATGATGATGACTCGCCAAGGGATCATTGCTCTCTATAAAGACAATGATCGCTGAACTTTCTAGGTAAGCTTAGTCAGTTCGCGACTGATGACGACGACTTCTGGTGTCATAAGCCTAATCCGCTTCGCACGGATCACGACAATGGAGGAAGTGGAAGTCTAGTTAGCGCTAGTCCGCTGATGTCGACGATTCACCAATGGATCATTGCTTTCAATGCAGACAATGATCGCCAAACTTGCCAGGTAAGCTCAGTCAATTTGCTACTGATGACGACGACTTCTGGTGCCCATAGCCTAATTTGCTTCGTGCAGATCATGACAACGTAGAAAGTGGGAGTCTAGTCAGCGCTGGTCCGCTGATGACGATGACTCACCAAGGGGATCATTGCTCTCAATATAGACAATAATCGCCGAACTTGCTAGGTAAGCTTAGTCTGTTCACGACTGATGACAACGACTTCTGGTGCCCAAAGCCTAATCCATTTCGCAAAATTAATAAAGAGCACAAGGGAGTACTAATCCACCAACATATAATGAGTCGCTATTGGAGAAGACTGGTCAACCCCTGAGCACCAGCGGTTTCTATTGGTTAAACACTAACCTACAATAGAATAATCGAAAGCATTTTCTTCAGCCTTTGGAAAGCCCAAACACTATTTTCAAATGAGAACATTGCAGAAGATATGTTGTTCGAAAGATAGTGCCTACAACGATTGGAAAACACCATTATATAGACATAGTGGTTAACCAAACAAACACTCCAACATTAACTGCAAAGCATTGAATTTCATATTATAAATAGAAGACGACGGTTCCCAAAGAAATTTTGTAGACCTCGTCAATCAATTAATGACGTTGCACACAACCCTATCAATTGAGGGGAGTAACCGATATACTCAAACGTCATGCAGCCTACACCTTACAAGTGTCACCGTGCGATCTATGTCGTACACCCAATGCACCACACAGGAAACCCTAGCCCTTCCTCTGCGGGCCCATGGGCTCGGCCTGTTATTGAAACAACACCCTGTCGCATACTTGGCACGAGCACTCGAGGAGTCAACTTTGACGTACAGACTTTACCACTCGCTGAGTTAAGGTAGCTTCATTCACACCATGAACCACTAGGTTTGCACGCCCCTCAGCAGGCCAAACCTCTTGTCAAGCCGAGAGCTGAGTCAACCAACACTGATGACGATAACTTCTACTTCGCCCTGACACCTAGTCTGCTTAGCCCAAGCATCGACGGTTTAGGAAGTGGGAGTCTAATCAGTGCTGCCAAACCTGGTGATGACGACTTGCTAGGGATCACTGCCTCAGTCACGGTTAGTGTTCGCAAAACCTAATTAGGTAAGCCCCACTGCTCTTTAGTTTGGTCGCCAAACCTTTACTCTCTGAATTTGTTGACCATTTTGCTTGGACAAAGATAATTCAGACGGTGGAATCCTAGTTAGTCCTGAACTGATTTCGACGGCTTGCCATGGGACCACTGTTCTTTAGCCTATTTGCCAAACCTTTACTCCCTGAATCTATCGACAACTCTACTCAGTCATAAACGATTCGAAAGGTGGGAACCTCAAACAACTTTCCATGCAACCTCCGCTCTCCCTCAAGAATGCAGACGCAAATATGAGCTTAGTTGAGTCAGTGCCTTCACGCTCGAACGGATTGACATTCCAACATTAGAAAAATGACACTCGTGCTGATATAAGGATAGTACATGTGGTAGCCGGATGAAAGCTAATTAAGATGCCAACCCGAGCTTATGGCGCTTGACTCATTGCGAACACTGTGACACGTACTTTCGACCACCACAACTTGCCCGCGGCAACAACTACAACCATCCAGTTAGACAAACAAGAAGAAACTCAAGCAACTTACCTATGGGATAGGACACAACTTGGGTGACTCAATCCCCAGCTAAACAGTTCGCAACATGCCCACTATGGGACATACCTACGCAACAATGACCCTGAGTCATTCACAATACAAAATGGTCAAGCTTTCTGCCGCAGACAGACCAGACAACGTCCTATTGATTCAATCAGCCTATGCCAAAGTAAGACAACAAGGCAAAACAAAAAACATGCAATAGAGATGCCAAGTATGAAACGAAGAAAGTTGTTTTCATTAATGGTCAAGACAAAAAGTGTACAAGCACACAAAGTTTGCTCCTAATCAAGATAAGGTACAAAAATGGAAGGGCTAGACCTAGGGGGAACAGGGGCAGAAGTTGCATCTATACGCGCTTCAACCTGGACGTCAGGGATTGAACTTTCCTACTCGCCCGACGACTCAGAGGTAACAGACAAGTCCACATATGACATCTTCTTGTAACGACTAAGATCCCACTCCAGATGCTCCTCCTTCATCAGCGCCAACAGCTTCAGCCAGCCACGAACAACCCAACGGAACTCACATTTTCCTTGTTCCTGGATAAGCTCTTCTTCTCGCACCTTTGCATCAATAAGGTCATGTTCCAGTAGCTCCAACTTGTCAGTTAGCGCATCGACCTGAGACTGCTCAGTGGCCAGATTGCTTTTCACAACACTGAGTTCATGCCATCCCAGTTCGAGTTGGTCCTTAACCTTCATCGCTTCTCGAGCATATAACTCCACATCGGATTCCAACTGTTGTTTTTCACCAGCCTAGTCAGCTTCATTCAAAGCACACTCTTCAGTAAAAGACTGTTGCTCAGAATACGCCTTAGCCGTAGCTTCCTATGCAACAACGATCTAGGTGAAGCCGGCTCAACTCCTTATTAAGTTCATCCCTCTTGGACACCGCCTAGGTAAGATTACGTTCAAGGTCCTCTAGATGAGCCCTTTGAGCCTCAGCGACCATGGTTGATTGATCCAACTGAATCTTTTTGGATTGCTTCTTAAGCCGCTCAATTTCATGGAGCGCATTAGAATGCAGCGTCTGCACGTGCGAGAAGACACGCTCCAAAGTATATACTCTCTCGCAAGTTGCCTCTACTTCCGTCCCAGTAACGGTCGCATGGCTCATATGAGACTTACTGAGCATAATATACTTCAAACCCTTGTCCACACGCTCTTCCAGTGTATCCTCTTCGGGTTTTGGAGCATGGTCCTTCAACCAGCTATGACGCCTACTTATATGCTTCCTCGAAGCATACTTAACATCCACCTCTTGGAGCCAGACATGTGAGCTCATCGTCACCAAGTCTGGTACGAACAAACTTATCTGTGCATCAAGATGAAGCTTCCTGATAGTCACATAATTATTACATAATATACCCCTTAATTTATACATGTTAGTGTTTCGATTCTTATATTTTATAATAATTATTTCGTTTTTATCTCTTTTCAGGAATTTGCGCTTAAAATCATATTAAGACGACTGTATAAGGATTTCACGTGGTGGTATAGAGTAGAGAGAGAATTACTTAACCTAAAACCAAAACCTAAACCTATAAACTAAATCCATAAACCTAAGCCCAAAGCCTAAGCCTAAACCCAATACCAACATTCTCCCAACAACCATGTTCTCCCATGTTCTAACCCATGTTCTCCCAACAACCATGTTCTTCCATGTTCTATCCCATGGATCTTTCTCTATAAATAGAAGAGAATATGATGAGAAGGGGAGAGGAGAGAAGGGAAAAGAACATAATTGAAAATCAAAACCTCCTCCTCTCAAAGTGATTATCATCACAAGCCACTACTTTTCCAACTCCACCACCACGCCCTACTCCTTTTCACTGTCCAAACAGATCACGAACCACCAACACCTCCGCCGAACAGCACCACAACAGGTCACGAACCGCCACCCTCGCCAGAGCTCGCAACCGAGCAGAAACAGCCGCGAAAACAGGGAGTTTCCTCTCCCTGTTTCTTCGTTGAATTTGCAATTTTATTTGTATTTTCTTCACTTCGTTCTTCTTTGCAGGTTCTAGGATCACGTTAAGGACGAAGGAAGCCGCGAGAATCAGGCCGGAACAGTCGTGACAGACTTGCGAAACAGGGAGTTTCTTCCCTGTTTCTCTCTGTTTCAATTGCTATTTTTTCGTGGTTTCTTCACTCTATCTCATCTTTTGCAGGTTCTAGCGTCACGAGGGAGTCGAGGGAAGCCGCGAGGAGCGAGAACCAGGCTGCGAAAGCCGCCGTCTCGCTGGGGAAGACAACCGGCTACTGTGCGGCACTGTAGTAGCACTGTAGCAGGGAGGGAAATTTGAATATAAATTCGATTTTGGCTATTTCCACCCCCTGATTTGTTCTGTACCACCACAGAGCGAATTAAGGGCCATTTCCTCGGGATTCGTTCACACCCAATCGTCGATTTGCTGTTCGACACCATATCGAGTTTGTGACAAACCAATTGGGCTGTAAAAATTATTTTAAAGTTATTTTACTGAATGGTTTGCTTAATTGTCATTACAAGTTATTTCTGAATTTTGATAATTTGTTTCCACCTTGCATTTTCGAGTAAGTAAACTTGATATGTTTGGTAGTTAGGATTACTCTTTATTAATATTCAAAAGCATGTGCTAAAAAATTATTAAGCTTAAACTTTGATTAAGTGTGCTCTAAAAAGACATTTAATACTTAGTAAAAGCATATTTGCTTGAAATAACTTGTGAATGTTTGATAGAAACATGATATAAGCCTAATTGGATTATAACGATCATATATTCGGTGTAAGCAAGGGATTCTCATCCCTAAACTTCTCGTATTTAAATTCAGTAATTTAGATTTAAATATATTTTTGTTAGCTCATCGGTGAATCCAAGCCACACAAAATCCATTCCATCCATCTTATCATTTTATTTTGTTTTATTTTTCTTATCTTTAATTTATTTCTAGTTTAGATTTAGAAATGCTGTAACCCCATTTTCTCTAAATTAGTTTAATTAAATTCTAAAATTTCAATTGCATCCACCTTCCTCGTGGGATCGACCCGTACTTGCCGTTGTCTACCAGTTAGGCACCGTGCACTTGCGGTTATTACAAGTGGGTTAAATTAACCTGTTAATTTAGGTTAGTTAAATCTGCATCAAGTTTTTGACGCCGTTGCCGGGGAAGGTTGCGTTGTAATTGAATTTAAGATTTATTTTCACTAATTATAAAAAAAAAATCAAAAAAATTTAAAATTTTTTTTTTTAAAAATTAAAAATAAAATAGAAAAACAAAAAAATTTATTTTTATTTTGTTCTTTTTACATTCATTTTGCAGATTACACGCTTCTCGAGGATATTGGACGATCCTGCAAAATATCAAGCAAATTTAAAATTTTTTTTTATTATTATTTTGTGAGGAGAGTTTTAATTTTATTTTCACCTCGTTCTACGAGTGTGTGTTGTAATAATTTTTAAATTTTACTGTTTTTCATTTTGTTTAAGTAAAAAAAAAAAAAAAAAAAAAAAAAAAAACCTAAAATTCTCTAAGTCAAAAGAAATTATAGGGAAACAACTCTAATTGTTACCCAATAATTTTTATGATTTAGAAATCCGACTTCTAAGACCGCATATGCTTGTGTGCTGATTGAAACAGATAAACAGAAGTCAGACTTTTTTTTTAATTGTGCTAATTTTTTTGTGCAGATTGGAATACGCACACTGTAAGTATTTCTATCACACGCAACGTATTAGCGACCAGGGTGCTTGGTGTAATTGTTTGAAATTGTGTGATTGGTTGTTTAATTTCTGTAATTGTGGATGCTAAACTTTAGTAATTCATAATAAGCAGACCCAGCTTATAAATAGAAACTGGTGGGACTTGATATCCCCACCTCATCACTCCAGCTGTGTGCAACCAATAGCCTAACATAATTAAAATCAATTAGCGAGTTAGATAGAGCATCTTTTAGGTACGGTGTTCATAGGACAACCAAGACCAAGGTGAATCCAATAATTTTTGTATTGACCCAAGCTAAAAGTGACGATGGGTTTAATCATTCAATGAACTCCGAGAGGCCACTGCCACAAGGGTAATTTACCCGGTACGCCGAGTCATAAGTAAGCTACGATCCATAAAAAGAATTGGTGTAACCAACAATTTTTGGTTAGGAACACAAGCCTCAAGTGTGCATTAAACATCACATCGTTCTCACATCTATTGGCTTACAGAGCGGTAGCACAAGGAAGTATTTAATTGGACCATTGTGACCTCCTTCTCTTGTGCGATATCCGGTTTCTTTGAAACAAAACTCTAGCCTACTGATTTTGAACTTTGCGGTGTAAAGTGTACACTTTTAGGATCAACTTGTAGCACCCATTGCTGTGTCATAAAGATTACATAAGAAATAATTGTCCCCCAAAGATAAAAAGATAATTGATCTCAAAAACGTTGATTACTTAGGGAGGCAGGTTTCTTGTGCATTTATTGGTTGCTGATTGCATGTGAGTCTGTGCATATTTTGTTTAGAGTTAGTAATTTTAAAAAAAAAAAAATTTAAAAAATTAAAATTAAAAAAAAATGAACACAAGGGATTATCCAGCCTATTTTTCCGAGCAAGTCAATTCATTTTACGACATGCGACGACCTGATTATGATCCATATTTAGATCATTACAACCCAGGTCCAGCCTATCATCCTAACTTCTCATGGGCTCATGGTCAGTACCATGAAGGCCTTCTAGACACTCCTCTGACTCCTCAAGCTTTCATTCCTGATACTGAGTTAGAGAATATCATGAAAACTTTTATAGAGCGAACAGGAGAAGTGCTTGAGCAAAATTCTCATAATATCACAAATTTGACAACTATTTTTCAACAAAATTCTCAAGCTATCCGGAAACTTGAGATGACTGTGAGTCAGATAGTTGAGTCACTTCCTGAGATAGAGTCAGAAAAATTCCATAGTGACTCATTTATTGATGAACCTGTCGATTCTGAGACACTACAGACATCTCCTTCCCGTGTTCACTCATGCCTCCCTAGTGACTCATGTATCGAATCAAACTGTGAACATTTTTTAGAGTCTCCCCTTGACCATTTAGAGGCTTGTTTGACTCATTTTAGTTTAGACTTTGATGTTGATGATTCTATTAGGGAAGTCAATGATTTGCTTGACTCAGTCCCCATTGTGGATCCTAGTTATAAATGGAAGTCTAAAGTGAAGTCTCTCCCACTCAGTGAGTCAAAACTAGTCCCATCAGTTGAGCCACCTGATTTTGACCTTAAACAATTACCTGACACCCTCAGGTATGCATTTTCAGGTGATGAGTTGTCTAGACCAATATCTCTATATGATTCATGTGATGAGCCTGTACCACCTGATATATCCATCACCTCATCTACTTGCATCACATTCCCATTTACTAAGGCTACTTTCACCGATCCCTTGTGTTGTATTGAGGATTTCAGTTTTCACCATCCTGTTGTGAAAATTATCCAATCATCCGATTTGGAACCAGACATAGGATGTTCCCTTTTTGGAGCACGCAAGGATCATCTGTTGTGTATGACTACTGGTCACTTTTGGAATGTCCTAGTGTATTTGGTGCCCCATGTGATTGCTATATTTTGGTGGACTGATCCTCAACTGTTCAGGTTGCTGATATACGACTATGGACTAAGTATTTGTCATATTCTTTCTCTACACCTTTCGCTACACCATTTTTTAGGAAGAATATTTGTCGGGCTGATGACGATAAACCAAGCGCTCCTAGGAGGCAGCCTAGCTTTAGTTGTGTGTCTCTGCTGTTAGTCTGGATTGATTTTCGAGTACCCTATTTAGTTGTGTTTCACTCTTACTCGTTAGCTCCGTAATAGTTTTGACTTACAACTAGCTTTCTTTTTAGTTTTCTTTGTTAGTGTCGAGTCTGCATTTTATCGATTTCTAATGAAAACTCCATGATTCTTATGTTTGTGAGCCTCATTGATGGATGACTTCTTGAAAATTGGTAAAATCTTCACCACGGTAATACTGTTCTAACCTCCTCTCCTGTACTTATTTCATTCATTTGTAAGATTATTTTGTTAAACATTGAGGACAATGTTTGGATTAGGTTTGGGGGTAGGATTCATGAGTCGGTGAATTTTTCATTTTTTTCGTAGTATTTGAAAAGGTGAATTTTTCATTTTTTTCGTAGTATTTTCTTTTCTTTTCTTGAAAAAAAAATGCTTTTCTGTCAAGAAAACTTGGTCTTTTACGAGTATGAAAATGGACTTTAAATGTTTTATGCTCAAGAAAATGCAAGTCAACTTGACATATTGGTATATTGATAAAAGACTGAAAGTTTATTAAGATCCTTAAGTTAGATCTAGTTCATAAGATTTTTTCAACTCGATTATCTTTGCACCATGAGCCATGTTAGCATAACTTGAAGTTGATGAGTGAAATATATACTAGAAAACCTTAGAATAATAGTGGAGACTTAACCCTGAAAGCTTTGAGCCTTTCTATTTTTCTGAGGGTTATACATAAACTCTGATTTTTCTTGAGTCTACATTATCTCGTTGATGATCTCATTATTTTCATTCTTTTGATCAATTGCTTTGGAAATGACATAAAAATTGAATTATTACACTAGAACTTCTTGGCTTATTCAATTGAGATGTCATAATACTGACTCGAACTTAGGAAATGATCTAGGCATTTTTTTTCTTTAAACCATTAACTAGCCTTTTAACTTACCCATAACATTAACTTTTGTAGCTTTTTGAGCCATAGATTAACCTTTTATTTGTTAACCCATTAACCTTTACCAAATTTTTCTGGGAATGTGTACGGATGAATATACTTGGTGTAAAAAGGGCATGAAAGATCAAAATATGAAATATTTCATAAATCCTCTATGAAAGAAAGAAAGCAAGAAAGAAAAATTAAAAAAATAAAATAAAAAAAAATGAAGGAAACAGAAGAAGAATGTGAATGAGGATAAAAATGTGAGAATGAAGAAAAAAATTGATGGTGCGCAACATTGATTTATTCTTGACAGCCCTAATTGTACGTATAATGGGTGTATACATTCCTAGAAATTTTTGTTAGAATCCTTTGACATTTCTTATTAACCATTACCCAAGCCCCATTACAACCCAACAAAGTCCTAGTTGATCTTAGGTAAAGGTTGGTTTCGTAGATGTGGAGATTTAATAACCAAGACCTATGGTGTTTGATTCAACATTCCCAAAAGTAATTGATATTCCTGTCCATGAGATCATGTTCATTCCATTCTTGAAAAGTCCGTTCTTCATATTACTATATGTGAGATGATTGTTTTCCATTATTTACTCTTTTCCTCACATATAAACTGAGTGAAATACCAAATCTCTGAGTGCTTTATTGTGAGTGACATAAGAGGTTTGAAGTCAAAACAAACTTTCTACAGGAGATTTAGTCATTGTTTTACTCTGAAATGAAAAGTTATGTTGACAGTGCTATCCACACACACACATTGAGTTGAGGATGATTATGAATTTTTTCTAACCTTTGGAGAATATTAAATTATTTGGAGATTTGTTGATACACTAAAATGACACTGTTGGTTTCCTGCATTTCTTGAAGTTTTAAAATAAGTTTTTTGTGACTAAGTTTTGTTGAGTCAGTAATGTTTGTGGGTAACATTTTCTGGAAACCCTCACGAGACTATAACTCGTCCACTAGAGGTAATCTAGGGGTTTAAAGCCTTGTTGCACGTTTAAGGTAAGTGCAACCGATGATTCCTGCGAAAGTGAGTTAGAATTTTCCTTTTTTATTGTTTTGCTCGAGGACTAGCAAAATATAGGTTTGGGGGTATTTGATAGTCACATAATTATTACATAATATACCCCTTAATTTATACATGTTAGTGTTTCGATTCTTATATTTTATAATAATTATTTCGTTTTTATCTCTTTTCAGGAATTTGCGCTTAAAATCATATTAAGACGATTGTATAAGGATTTCACGTGGTGGTACAGAGTAGAGAGAGAATTACTTAACCTAAAACCAAAACCTAAACCTATAAACTAAATCCATAAACCTAAGCCCAAAGCCTAAGCCTAAACCCAATACCAACATTCTCCCAACAACCATGTTCTCCCATGTTCTAACCCATGTTCTCCCAACAACCATGTTCTATCCCATGGATCTTTCTCTATAAATAGAAGAGAATATGATGAGAAGGGGAGAGGAGAGAAGGGAAAAGAACATAATTGAAAATCAAAACCTCCTCCTCTCAAAGTGATTATCATCACAAGCCACCACTTTTCCAACTCCACCACCACGCCCTACTCCTTTTCACTGTCCAAACAGATCACGAACCACCAACACCTCCGCCGAACAGCACCACAACAGGTCACGAACCGCCACCCTCGCCAGAGCTCGCAATCGAGCAGAAACAGCCGCGAAAACAGGGAGTTTCCTCTCCCTGTTTCTTCGTTGAATTTGCAATTTTATTTGTATTTTCTTCACTTCGTTCTTCTTTGCAGGTTCTAGGATCACGTTAAGGACGAAGGAAGCCGCGAGAATCAGGCCGGAACAGTCGCGACAGACTTGCGAAAACAGGGAGTTTCTTCCCTGTTTCTCTCTGTTTCAATTGCTATTTTTTCGTGGTTTTCTTCACTCTATCTCATCTTTTGCAGGTTCTAGCGTCACGAGGGAGTCGAGGGAAGCCGCGAGGAGCAAGAACCAGGCTGCGAAAGCCGCCGTCTCGCTGGGGAAGACAACCGGCTACTGTGCGGCACTGTAGCAGGGAGGGAAATTTGAATATAAATTCGATTTTGGCTATTTCTACCCCTTGATTTGTTCTGTACCACCACAGAGCGAATTAAGGGCCATTTCCTCGGGATTCGTGCACACCCAATCGTCGATTTGCTGTTCGACACCATATCGAGTTTGTGACAAACCAATTGGGCTGTAAAAATTATTTTAAAGTTATTTTACTGAATGGTTTGCTTAATTGTCATTACAAGTTATTTCTGAATTTTGATAATTTGTTTCCACCTTGCATTTTCGAGTAAGTAAACTTGATATGTTTGGTAGTTAGGATTACCCTTTATTAATATTCAAAAGCATGTGATAAAAAATTATTAAGCTTAAACTTTGATTAAGTGTGCTCTAAAAAGACATTTAATACTTAGTAAAAGCATATTTGCTTGAAATAACTTGTGAATGTTTGATAGAAACATGATATAAGCCTAATTGGATTATAACGATCATATATTCGGTGTAAGCAAGGGATTCTCATCCCTAAGCTTCTCGTATTTAAATTCAGTAATTTAGATTTAAATATATTTTTGTTAGCTCATCGGTGAATCCAAGCCACACAAAATCCATTCCATCCATCTTATCATTTTATTTTGTTTTATTTTTCTTATCTTTAATTTATTTCTAGTTTAGATTTAGAAATGTTGTAACCCCATTTTCTCTAAATTAGTTTAATTAAATTCTAAAATTTCAATTGCATCCACCTTCCTCGTGGGATCGACCCGTACTTGCCGTTGTCTACCAGTTAGGCACCGTGCACTTGCGGTTATTACAAGTGGGTTAAATTAACCTGTTAATTTAGGTTAGTTAAATCCGCATCACTTCCCTTGATTAGGAACTATTCCATCACCGCCCTTCACGGACGCCACCGTCCTCAGACTCTCCTATGTGGCTTTTCCCTTGTCAAGAACGACCAACCCTTTATTGCGAGATGACCCAGCAGGATCCGGATGTAGAGGAGGGACTGAAGTATCCAAAAGACCTTTCAATAGTTCTAGTTGTGGCCTAGAACGAGACGGTGAGTAATGTGAACAACAGGAGACACGATCGGTACCACAACCACTTTCAAGCAAGTCAACGGTGGGGTGATCGAATTCCAGCACCTCAGGTGAGTCTTCAACATAACCCTTTACTGGAGCGACCCCATGCGAATCAGCGCCAGCGAAAGTCGCCATTGCAACCCGCACCAGACGGTCATTCAGAGCCTCAACCTGCGTGTCCCTAAGGTTCGATCGGTCAGCAACTTCCGCCAACTGCAGATAATCTTTCTCCAAGCTAGGAACATTAGTTTCCGCCTAAATAGGCCTAGTGGACTCATGGTCCTCTCTCATCAGAGCGGGTCATGCCGAAGACGAGCTAGCCCTAACACGAGGTTTCTTTTTCACAAAGGAAGCAAACATCTAAGATGGATGCTCCACGTAAGACAAAATGGGAGTTTGAGCCCTAGCAACCTTCATCATGTTAGAAGGGGCTCCATCTTCTAGCTTAGTGTGAAACTCTCGATGCAGAATGGAGGCAACATGCCAATTGTCCCACAACCCACTACGAACAAAGTTGGAATCTCATATGATATCAACCGCTTCCCTTTTTGCCATGACAAGGAATGCCTCCATGGTGGTTTGCTCTTTTAAGGTAAGGGGAGCAGTGGGAAACCTTCCTGCCAAATAACACAAGCAATGATCACTCAGACCGCTATCAAACACATCAAAGTCACAGGAAAGGAGTTGAACTTCTAAAAGCAGCCAAAACTGTCATTCAAGTGAATGACCCTTGCACTGGAAATATTTCGAATCTGCAGGGGCCAGAAAACAATACTTCTGCCAGAACTTGAAATCATCTAGCTGGTTAACGAAGCAATTTTGCAACTTCATCTTGCAAACAACCTCTGCAGTCAAGAACTTGCAAAATGATAATCAAGAATTTTATGATAACGACTACACACTTTAATAAACACATCAGGCACTGAAAATAATTTTTTTTCATTTTCAATTTTTTTCTTAACTTTTTTTTTGAATGACACGTCTTTCCCTTTCTTCACAATAAAACATTGCAGCCTTGAGGATCATGGAATATCTAGTTTCAGTTCTTTCTATTTGTCAATTCCAAACATATATCCAATCATACACATTCTTAGAGAAATTAGGCAAGGATAAAACAATATGGGGTTTTACTCAATAACTGGAGTAGGTAATGGGATTAGCAAAAAAATGCTATTCAAAAGCTCAAAAAGGTGCAACATATATATATTATTAAGTAAGCTAAAATACTAGAGAATGGTTCAAACAAAAAGATGCCTATATCACTTCCTAAGCTCCAATTGGTATTATGACATCTCAACTAAATAAGCTAAGAAGTTCTAATGTAATGATTTAATTTAATGTCATTCTAAAAGCATTCACTACACCAAAAATGCCCATTAGCAACGGTTTTAAACCGTGGGGCAACCCATTGTCACGGCTTAGAACCGTGGGCTGTAGAGGCATCGCTAAATCCTCAGTTACGGCTAAAAACCGTGGCAAAAATATTAGCAACGGTTTTATGCTCGAGAACGGTTGATGATTTAGCCACGGTTATACACCGTTGCAAACATGTTAGCCACGTTTCTAAGTCGTGGCCAGGAATAGCCAAGGCTTAAAACTGTGGCAAGTCATTGCCACGGTTCTGAGCCGTTGCAACAGTTTTAGCCACGGTTTTAAGCCGTGGCCAGTCCTAGCCACTGTTATAAGTCGTGGCAAGTCATTGCCACAGTTCTGAGTCGTTGCAATATTTAGCCACGGTTCTAAACCGTTTGCAAAATTAATTATTATTATTATTATTATTTTTTATTTTTTGCTATCAAATGACTTTTGATTACATCTTATAGGTAAGTATAATTCAGAACGTGCATCAAATAAATAAAATTTAATATGACTTTTTATTAAATTTAAAAACAACATTTACAACCTCTGATCAGCAAATTCCAGCAAATGCTTTCAAGCAATTCATTACAGCAGCAACATTTACAATTCATCATTGGCTATTGATCATCTATCTACATGCACTACAAATAAACCTTCTTTCTGAGTCTTTTTTTCCTTGTTGCCTCTCTATTCTGAGCAAGCCTTCTCAATAAGTTTTCCATGTAAACACTGAAATATATCAACCCTGCACCCATCATATATAAACATTGAAATCAGAATATTTGGAGACCCCCTGCACCCATCATTTTGTAAGCAGCAATAAATTTCCATGTAAAACCATATCTGAATTTGGATTAGTATGTAAAAGATTCGCCAACTCTATTCAATTAGAAGGGTCAGAAACACTAAAGCATCCATACCAACATGACTTTGTTTTTCTTTTGGGTTCTCTCGACTGGGAGCATAACAACCCACTTAAGGTATAAATTATCTGATTTAATACATTTACAAGAACAATTAGTATCATTTGTAACATAGAATTACAGGTATTGGACATTGTCCATGTACATTATAACCCATAATTTTGCTCTGTAAAAAAAATAAAGAAAACAGCAAATCAAACTTTAAATATGTTTTACTTTCAAGTAATAGGTCTATGTTTATCAATCATAAAATGATTGGAGAATGAGTAAGAAAGACAAATATGAAGCTTACTTTGGTCAATTTGATAAGACATTTGACAACTAGATCATAGAACTTCTTATTCCTAGCTGTAACAGTCTCATTGGATGCCGGGATTGGCCATCTAGATGGGTCCAATGGACGCAACAGATTGATTAGTACAACAAAAGATGATGTACGCTCTGCATTATCCTGCACTTAGGACAATATGTTAAAAAGAAGCCAAACCATAACCTAAACAACTGAAGGTAAAAGGTAGTTATGTATTTGACAGGAAACTAACCAGAATCTTAAGCATTAAAACATTTAATGCTCTCAATAGCTGGCCGCCATCATCCATCAATGGAACTCGTTCATCTGGAAGCCAAAGAAAAAGTTCGACAATAAGGCTGTGAAGAGAACTCTCTTTAACAGCATGCGCAAGTTTTTTATTTTGGATGGTCTGAAGGAAAACACAGAGATTAGACACGAAGAAGAAACAAATCTGCAAAAGAAACTATTCAAATATTTGAAAAAAATACCTGCATGAGTGTGTTCAATACATATTTACAAGATCGTGAAAAAGATCCAGGAAGACTGAAGTCAAATGTCTTGGCAACCTATTAGAAAAAATATTAATTAAAGGTAAAGTGTGAATCTTAAATATACAAGAACAAGGAAAACTATTTTTTTCACTAGGAAGCTCAAATATATTTTTACCTTAGCCTCAAGGCAAGAAACAAGTCTATCTCCATCCTTGATAAGATCATCCATTACAGTGCTTTTGGGATTGTTGGTAGCCTGTGATAACTCATGGCATACAAACTTCATGCCTTCGACAGACTACACTGAAAATAACTCAAAACTTTAGATATTTGTTTCTCAAATTCATTCAAAAAACATAAACTAAGAATTCTGTTACAAGTTGTATTTTGATCATTTAATCTAAACTTTTGAAAATAACAAAGCTACTCTAACTCGAACATTCTGTAATTACAATGGAAATTACCCGTAACATTACAATATAGCACAAAATCTTATTCAACAACATTCTCCTTTTAAGTAAACAAACCCAATAGTGAGTTGGTGTTTCTTCATCACAGTATGTACTCTTTGAAACTTCAACTCAGAAATATGAAAAAAGAATGGAAGAGAAATGATATGATGAAGCTACATGCAAGGCACATGAATGTCTAATCGGATACAGTCAGAACAAGAGTGAAACTAACATCTTCACAAGTTAAAAAGTTATTCTTGAAGAGAGTATGTTGCTTTCTCAAAAGAATGTCAACTGGTTAATTTCAAATGAAGTTACATTAAGTTAAGGTGATAAACTGATGGATTTCAATTCACAATATGAAACTACAGAACCAGAAAAGAAAAAAGAAAAAGTATTAAGAGAACAAAAAAAAATAATACACAAAAAAAAAAAACAAAGGTAAAAGAATCTAGTTACTGGACTTCAGTAAATCAGTGGCGAGTGAATTTAACGCAGCTTTCGGAAGTTCACCTTCTCGTTCTGATGTTAAACTAGCAACATGTTGCAATAGTTTCGATTGCCCACTTATCTGCCACAGGGTAACCAATTTATTGAGTAATGTTTATCTTCAGATAAAGATATATCAACCAAAAGTCACAGTGCTTACCTCTGGTACATGATGAACAATTAAGAAGCCAACAAGATCAACACACTCTATCCGAGTGCGATTGTTTTTAGAGCGTAAACCCTCATAAATATAAGGAAATAGCCTTGGTGCTAAATAAATGTAACAAATCTGTTTCATGAGGTCTCGCATTTTCTTTCGAACCTTCTCTATATTGTGTCCAGACTACAATACAAGCTAAAATTAAACAATGCACCTGCATTGAAGTCTACTAGAAAGCAATGTCGAAACAAACCTTTTCCATAAGCATGGAAGAAATATTGCTGGTTCTGCTTCAGTCAGAGTATAACCCTCATCCATAAGCACATTAAATAGATCAGGCAGGAAATCTAGCACTTGCTTGTTCCAAAATAAGTTTCAGTACAAGTATTTCAAAACAGTATGCAAATGCAATTAACAAAGGGAGAAAGTACCTTCAACAGACAAGTCGTGTTTGACTCATAGAACCACAAAACAAACCACCTCAAAAGTATATCAAGAAGTTCAATTATTTCCTTTCCACTGGATGGAAGAGCCTGCCGACAAAAAATGCTTTATATTAAACTACTTCAGAATTTACAATCAAACAAATACAATTATGTACATGATAATAAATTAATAAATAAATTAATTAATTAATAAATAAAAACCTTATGCAATATCTCAAGCCCGTCCAACTTGCTTCGTGAAATCTGGGCTTAAAATCCTCCTCTGCCCATCTTCTCTAAGGTGTCTCATCATATCATTCTGTAGCAGATGTCTAATATGAGACTAAATTCAAGTGAATGTAGACAAGCAAGCCTTGACTTGTGAATATTTTAGCAGAAAAAATCTCAAGATCTTGAATTTGCTCCAATCACAGCTCTTTAAACTTGCATCTCCGTATAACCATTCTCTCCCTATCTTCCTGCATAAATTCTTTGATGAATCAAGCAACCAACTCGACAGAGACTGCATAGTAAATTCTTTAAACTTGCACCACACACACACACACAATTCAGATCAACCCATTGTATACCTTGTTTGAATCTTTGACATTGAATAAGGCCTGAGACAATACAGCAAGATCCTGAACTGACACCATGGATTCTGGCCTAGATCCCTTCGAAGAATAACCTTTCTGTTGTGGGAAAAAAGATCATTTTAAGATCACAATTTCTAAAGTAGAAAAATGAAGGGCCTCGAATAAGATACAAACCGAAGAAATAGCTTTATTTGCTTGCTTCACGGAGCGATCAGTGTAACCATTTGAACTCGACTTTGCAGTCTTTAAGCTGGTTTTGGAAGCCACGCCAGTAGAAACCCCTTTCGTTGATTCAAATGATTCTAAAAACAGTAAAAGTCAGCATTATGACAGCATGAATGCAAAATATGGTTGTTCGTTCACCTTGGATAGCCCCAGAAGGGTGCAACCGTTCTAAAACATGAGCTAAAGCTGGCCCACGTATATCTTTTAAATTTTTGGTCACCTGGAATGGCAAACATAAATAGTTTTCAGGGTTAACAACTGTTGATATTTGAACTGATTGAATCTGAAAAGAATAACCAAGATGACATACAGCTTCAGTTCCAGAAACTCTCAAGATTTCGCCTACACACGTCTCTGCTGCTTTCCGAACATCCGATGATTTATCCTAAATAAATATTGGAATGTTAGAAAGACAAGGTCAACTTCAAAGTAGATTAAAAAACCTAAAACATATGATGTTCATATGCTCAGATACTGCCAAAGCAGACGTAGCCGGGCTTCAATAACTGTAAGGCATCACATGAGTCAGTTACTCCAGAGAGTTGCTTCAACAACCAATCGAAAAGATCCTTCCGCCCTTCCGCACCGATCTTGGTATTGGCTAAAGTAGCTATAATGTATGGAACCTACAAATTCCAATAAGTGCATTCATACTGACTGATATCTCCCCAAAAAATAAGAAACATAATAGATTTAAAAGCCAAGTCGATCCAAGCAGTCACCATCCTATCAAGATGAATCGCTGCAACCCATGAATCTAGAGTATTCAATGTACATTCTCTCATGTGCTTTTTTGTCAGCAAGGCACTTCAAAATATCTGAAAAAATTCCCTGCAAGTGATCAAACTTCAAATAGTTAAGCTAACATCTCCAACCAAAAGGGGAGAAAATTAATGAAACAAATTGCATACAAAAAGATGATCCTGATTAAAAGTGACTTCCGTACCTTGCTTGATTTCTCAACCGCAGGACCCATCGCAGATGCAACTCAACCAATAGTAGACCAAAGTTGCCATCACTAAATTTTTGCTTCTCTGCAATCATCTTTCCTTCTGGGTATCTAAAAATCCCACTTATTTTCACTCTCCCTGCACTCAAAGAACAAAAGGGTACTCAAATCCCATGGTTTGGGATCAAATAGGAAATGGGGTCATCACAGAAAAACTTATAATGGTCAAATTTTGTGTGGGTTCTTGAAGGATTTTGTTCTCTTGAAACAGATCTGAAGAAGAAGAAGAGATCTAAAGAAGAAGGATCTTACCTGGAAGGAGATCTGAACCAATTTGATGTTCTTCTTTTGCCAACTAGCCAAGCCAATGAGCTCCTTTGAACATCTCCTTCTGTCAAATAACTTCTCCAAGTACACTAAGATGTTCATTAGTTATTTAATAGATCTCAGCTGCAAGTTATATTAAATTAGACAAGCATAAAAATTAGCTTTACATAACTGACGAAATAGAGATAAAAAATTTATGAATCATGCTAATTGAGTTGCTTAAGCAATTACCTGCATCAGGGGATTTCTTAAGCAATTACCTGCATTCCATGATAACTAACAAAAAATTACTTTAAATGATAAAACTCTTGTCTAGGTTGTAAGGACTAAATTATAGGCATAACAAAACTCAACAACAGAAATTCAAGAAACCAAATGTACCCTAGAAGCACATTTCAATTTAACCCTACATTTCTAACATGTTTTTTTTTATGTATCCACTTTTATAAGTACAGAACCGAGATTAACGCGAATATCTATTCTGGTGTATGCCATCATTTCATTTTGATTTGTTCTACTTGACCACAATAAAACAACAAAGAAACACTGATGAATTTAAATATACATAATATACAGATTATGTAAACATCACTACTTTTTGTAGATGGATACAAGAAAACAGCACGTGATGTGTAAACAACACTAATTTAAATTTTCGTATTGTGTCAGACGTGATGTGTTGGGCATAACTAAGTATCTATATATCACACGCTTTACTATCCCAATATCCATCAAGTTTTTGTCCAACATGGCCATTAAATCCCTATCATGTTTTTACATATCAAAGTGAAACCGAAAAAGTGAAGTAAAATAAAAAAGAGATAAATTTATAAAAAGGATAACTCAAATTTGAAACAATGAAGGATGAATATACCTGAGCTCGATAGAAAATCCAAATAATCGTTCCATTGAATAACAGAGAACTACTTTTGCTTTAACAAATAACCTAATTGCCTTATCTTCTCCAGGCCGCCTTTGTTTCCTGCATTATGCAACGATTACTACTTACTCATTATATATCATATTGGGATGTTGTTGATGGATGGACTACCTTTCAATCAGCTACTGTTGGTAAGTTTCATTAATTTCCTCTTATGTGAATTATCTGAGTCAATGCGGTTAATTGTTATCATTATGAATACTACTTACTCATTACATATCATATAAACTAAGGGAAGAAAGCATCTTAGTAGTGAACCTTTCTAGATAAACCTTTTCCTAAATTTCAAAATCTAACTCAACAAGCTAAACCAAATAATGCCTTCAAACACCATCAACCATATCTATATAGAGATCTCAAAAGACATGGAGCTTTGAATGAAATGGGACCCAAATTTGTGGTCACCATGATATTTTCCAACTAAAGAGAGCCAAAATGTTACAAGTTAAAGTCCATCCAATCCAGATGTTTAAAATGGAACAGTGGCTGATTTTTGAGAATGCGCAGGGCCTAGCAAACATCAAGCAG
>QNQO01005714.1:0-28605 GCA_003290165.1 Berberis thunbergii
ACCCCAGGTATCTCTAAGAGCCACCACAGTGCCTCTAGCAGCCCTTTTCTCGGGATTCGCGTCCGTGCAGAGATGAGTTGCGGCGTACCACATCACGAGGAGATGACTACCACTACCATGGATAGCTAAACCCTTCGCCAAGGCTACGATGAAACCACAGGATTTCCTAGAGTTTGTGTATTTAAATTTATTATTTTCTTTATGCTTGAACGTTAAACACATTTGATTTATGATTTTCAATAATTTGCTTTCACTGATTATATCCTGATTAATTATCTAGACTAGTCGGTAGTTAGAAATACTCTTTGTTGAAATTCAAAAGTCTGATTTAATCAATTAATCTGAATCTGTGATTGTGTGTGCCGTAAGAAGACACACAATGCTAGGGATTAGGATTAGTTAACTAATCTGTGATTTTGTGTGCCGTAAGACACACAATGCTAGGGATTAGGATTAGTTAAAATAAATCTGTGATTGTGTGTGCCGTAAGAAGACACGCAATTCTAGGGATTTATACCTATGCTTAAATCAATTGTGAACTTAGATTAATCTTTAGGTTAGTCATGTTAAATCTTGAAAACAGTATTTTTGATTACACAAATCTCAAAGAACCTGTGGTGGATTCAATGCCTTGGTTTCCTTTCTCATATTCTTTAAAATTTTATATTTTGTTTTTTAATTTGACTTTTTAGTTTAGATATTTTAAATTGTTGTAACCCCATTTAAATTAGTTTAAATAAACCCTGAAATTTAATTGCAACCACAGTCCTTGTGGGATCGACCTGTACTTGCCCTTGTCTACCAGTTAGACACTGTGCACTTGCAGTTATTAAAATTAGGTTAAATTAACCTATTTATTTAGGTTAGTTAAATCTGCATCAAGTTTTTGGCGCCGTTGCCGGGGACTGTAACGGTGTAATTGAATTCAAGAGTTTATTTTCACTAGTTTGTAGTTTAGGTTAATTAAAAAAAAAAAAAATTAGGTCAGATATAGATTACTATTGCTTTTGCTTTTAGGATAGGCTTGATTTTATTTTTAGTTATTTATTTTAAGTCTTAGAAGTTTTGATACTTGTTTTTGTTTTATTTATTTTTGCAGGTATTAATAGGTAGGAAGCATATATTACATATTACACGCTTCTCGAGAAAATTGAACGATCCTGCACACGTCAAGCAAAGTTTTATTATTTTTATTTTTATTTTGTGGGGAGAGTTTTAATTTTATTTTCACCTCGTTTTACGAGTGTGTGGTGTAATAATTTTTAAACTCTACTATTTCTCATTTTGTTTCATCACAAAAAAAAAAAAAAAACAAAAACAAAAACAAAAAGCACATGGTTTGAATTGTTTACAGGTTGCTATCGCGTGGACACTCTCAGAAGTTGGCGAGCCGTCAGGTGGACGGTGCTTCTGATCGACGTCAACTCGACTTCTACCCGGCGTCGCAAGTAACCCAAGAGAGGTTCACGCCGGAGGTAACTTCTTTCCACCGCATCTGCACGCGGTTTCTAAGTGGATTACTGTGTGCTTTATTTGCTAGGTACTTATCTAGGGTCATTTTTCATTCATCTTGCTTGCGCATCATATAGGCCTTGATTAGGTTTTACCATTTTTATTTTAGAGTTAGGTTATCTTCGTATATAGATTAGGCTTGCATAATTTAAAAAAAAAAATGAAATCTAATCATTATCCATCTCGCAGGAATGCATTTAATCCCATGCGACCACCTGATTATGCTCCATATTCAGATTATTACAACTCAGGTTCCGCATATTATCCTGACTTCCTCTCCCCTTCTAACGAGGATAAAGACTTTAAGGATTACTTCTCCCCTTCTACCTCGAAGCTTGAAACAGCTCTTATGACGATGACTCAGAAATTAGATGCACTTATGAATTTGACTCAACCCCTACCTCCTAGTAATGTTTCATTTGAGGGTTGTGTTGCATGTTCGAGTCCTAGTCATTCTACAGCTGATTGTGATTTGCAATATGATTATCCTGAATACTTCGCTGAGCAAATCCATTCTTTTAATGCTAATTGGCGACCTGGTTATAATTCAAAGTTCAACTATTGCAGCCCTGGTTTTGCCAAAAATCAAAATCTCTCTTGGGCTCATAACTCACACCAAGGGGGACATAGTTTCTCTCAGGCTCCTCAATACCCTCATCATGTTATGCCTCAATTTAACAAAGCTCATCCATCCAACACATCAAGCTTAGAGGAAACGATTAATCAGTTTTTGCAGCGCTCAGCAAGTTCAATTGATCAGAATTCTAATGACATATCTGAGTTGAAAGCCACGACTCAAAGACTTGAGATAGTTGTGGATCATATTACTGAGCATTATCTGAAAGTGAGTTAGGAAGAATTCCTAGTCAGTCTGTTCAAAATTCAGAGGGTCAGATCATAATTGGTAACACATGGAATCCGAGTCAGATTGATGTTTCTGAGGATAATGTGATTGAACTACTTTGCTTCCCTGACCCATTCTCTTCCCCCACATTTTCATGAAGACTCACTCGACATATGTCTTCCTAGTGACTCATGCATAGAATCAAACTGTGAACAGTCTTTAGAGTCTCCCCTTGATCATTTTCATGATAACACATGACCATTTAGAGGCTTGTTTGACTCATTTTAGTTTGGACTTTGATGTTGATGATTCCATTAGGGAAGTCAATGATTTGCTTGACTCTGTCCCCATTGTGGATCCTAGTTTATAAATGGAAGTCTAAAGTGGAACCTCTTCCACTCAGTGAGTCAAAACTAGTCCCATCAGTTGAGCCACCTGAGCTTGACCTTAAACAATTACCTGACACCCTCAGGTATGCGTTTTCAGGTACTGATGATACTTTGCCTGTTATTATTCCATCTACATTGAATTCAAAACAGGTTGACCCAAAGAAGTCGGGAGATATATTTAATGAGAGACTACATGCCATAGGTATTGCTAATTCTAGGTTTGGGGGTGTTGTTGCGTCGTCTAACTCATCATCTTGGTGTAATCCATTTTGTTAGTGAACATGTACCACCGATATATTTAAGCCATACCTCTTTCCATCCCTTTCATATTGACTAATGCTACCTATGTGGATCCATTGTTTGTAAGAGATGATTTCAATTTTCACCATCCTGATGTGAAAATTATCCAATCTTCTGATTTGGAACCAGACTTAGGATGTTCCATTTTAAGAGTAGGGAGGATCCTTTGTTGCATATCACTACTTGCGACCTATTCATGTTTAAGATCCCTATTGACTTCCAAGGAATGCGAGTTTTTTTTACCATTTCTATATGATTTTAGATGGTGTCCTTGCAACTTTTGGGATGTGCTAGTATATCTTGTGTCGCATGTGGTTGCTATTTTTTAGTGGACTGATCCTCAACTTTTCAGGTTGTTGGTATACGATTCCTTCACCCTTTTGAGGTGAATGTTCCCTATGTTCTTCCTCGTCACTTCATGATATATCACTCACGAGGGAGAATATATGTCGGGCTGACGACGTTAAACCAAGCGCTCCTAGGAGGCAGCCTAGCTTTAGTTGTGTGTCTCTGTTGTTAGTCTGGATGGATTTTCGAGTACCCTATTCAGTTGTGTTTCATTTATACTCGTTAGCTCCATAACAGTTTTGACTTACAACTTGTTTTTTTTTTAGTTTTCTTTGTTGATGTCGAGTCTGCATTTTATCGATTTCTAATGAAAACTCCATGATTCTTATGTTTGTGAGCCTCATTGATGGACAACTTCTTGGAAATTGGTAAAATCTTTCCATGGTAATATCACTCTAACTCTCCTATTTTCTTTTTCCTGCATTTGTCATCATCATCATTTTATACATTGAGGACAATGTTTGGTTTAGGTTTGGGGGTTGACGTTTAAGATTTTTTCTGCATTTTTTTGAAAATTTTGAAATGAAATGTATTTCACAATTGACTATTGTATTCTACTCAATCTCCATTGAATACATAGTTAAGTATGAATATGTGAAAATTTTCGATTTGAAAATGCATTCAAATCTAAGTTTCTTTCCAATGAAGAGGATGTGCTTTCAAGTATGCCTTTAAATTTGAGGAATTCATGCTTTCACTTGTCACTTTTATATATCAATAGGAAAGCATATGGTTTGATATTATCTTTAAGTTAAATATATTTCATGAGATTTTTTTTTTAACTCGATTACTTTTTGCACTATAAGCCATATTAGCATGATTTGAAGTTGATGAATGAGATATGAGCTAGAAAACCTTAGAATAATAGTGGAGACTTAACCAGTGAAAGTTTTGAGCCATTCTTTTCTTTCTGAGTGTTAGATAAATTTACTCTAATTTTTTCTTGAGTTCGCATTAAGTCGTTGATGATCTCATTATTCTCATTTTTTTTATCAATTGCTTTGAGAATGACATTAAAATTAAATTATTGCACTAGAACTTTTTAGTTTATTTAGTTGAGATGTCATAATACCAACCTGAACTTAAGAAATGATGTAGGGCAAGTTTTTCTTAAACCTTTTCTAGCCTTTTTACTTACCAACTCATTAGTTCCCTTTTGAAGCCCTTTGAGCCGTTGATAGCCTTTTATTTGTGAACCCCTTATCAATACCAATTTATCTAAGAATGTATATGGATGAATGTTAGTTGGAAATGGGCAATTAGAAAGAACAGAGTCCAAATATACCATGAGTCATCAGTGTTGAAACATTCTTATTGAGTAGAAGAGGAAAAGCATGTAGTTGAAAAAAAAAATAATAATAAGAAGAAGAAGAAAGAAAGAAAGAAAAGCGAGATCAATGAAAAAAAAAAAATGAAGAAAGCAATTGATGGTTAGAACATTGATAGCCCTTGTGTTATTTTAATGGGTGTATACATTCTTAGATATTTTTTGTATACCTTTTTCCATTCTTTGTTAGCCATTACCTAAGCCCCCATTACAACCTATTAAAGTCCCTAGTTGATCTTAAGAGATGGTTAGTTTCGTAGATGTGGAGATTAAATAAATAAGAACTATGGTGCATGATTAACATTCTCAAAAGTAATCGATATTCCTGTCCATGAGATCATATTCATTCCATTCTTGAAAAGTCCGTTCTTCATATTACTATATGTGAGATGATTGTTTTCCATTATTTACTCCTTTCCTCACATATAAACTGAGTGAAATATCAAATCTCTGAGTGTTCATTATGAGTGACATGAGAGGTTTGAAGTTAAAACAAAACTTTCTAAAGGAGATTTAGTAATTGTTTTACTCTGAATAAAAAGTTATGTTGATAAGGCCATGCCACACCACACTTCGAGTTGGGAATAATTGATGAAATTTATTTACCTTTGGGTATTATTAAATGGTTTGTGAGACTCTTTGATATATTATTGTGAGACTGTAGCTATTTTCAGAATTTTTTGGCAGCTAATTCTTACTCTGAGGATAATAGATCGAGTGACCATGTTTTGGACATTTATTAAGTCATAATGTTTGTGGGGTAACATTTCTGGAAACCCTCACGAGACTATAACTCGTCCACCTAGAGGTAATCTAGGGTTTAAAGCCTTGTTGCACGTTTAAGGTAAGTGCAACCGATGATTCCTGCGAAAGTGAGTTAGATTTTATTTTATTGTTTTGCTCGAGGACTAGCAAAATATAGGTTTGGGGGTATTTGATATTCACATAATTATTACATAATATATCCCTTAATTTATATATGTTAGTGTTTCGATTATTATAATTATAATAATTATTTCGTTTTCATGTCTTGGCAGGAATTTGAGCGTTAACGATGAAATGGTATTAAGGCGACAGAACAATTGGTCGATTCTAGTGGTGGTACAAAGCAGAGAGTCACATATCTAAACCTAACCCTAGTAAACCTAGATCCACCTAAATTAGCCTAAGCCCAAATCCAAAAATACTAACCTAAAAACCCAAGCCCAAGATAATAGAACCCTATTTAGCTCCCCTAATCTTAGAGAAAAGGGATCTCTTATTCTCTCCTCTTCCACAACCCCTCTCCCCTCATCTCTTTTCCAGCCACCACACCACCCTGCCGGCAATCCTCGCTCGATAGGAGAGCCGGCAGCGCGATAATACCGCCATCACCACCTCCTCCTCGTCCTCTACCATCAACCGCCACTTCCTCACCCTCTCTCTGTTCCATCATCCTCACCGCCGCCATCCACCGAGCACCACCTCAGCCGTCGCCGGCGAAACAGAGTCGCAACCACCGCGACTCTGTTCCGCCTCGCCACCACAGCCTTCTCCTCTTCTCCCGGTTTCTCTTCGTCTCTCCCCTCCTCCAATCTCTCTCTCGTGCTCCAACCTCGCCACCAGACCACGCAATAACCACCACCACCACAACAGGCCAAGAAATTCATCGACAGAGCCACCAACCTCGCCGCGAAACAGAGCCGCACCGCGACTCTGTTTCGTCTCGCGACAGAGCTTGCTCCTCCCCTCTCTCAGCCTCTCTTCGTCTCGAGTTCCTCCTCTCACGACCACCGTCACGACTCGACCAAGCACCGCAACCATCACCTCGCGACAGAGCTCACAACCGACTGAAACAGGGAGCGAAAACAGGGAATCTCTTCCCGATTTCTCTTCGGTTTTTGTTGCTGTTTTCTTGGTTTATTTTCACTGTTTGCTCGTCTTTGCAGGTTCTAGGATCGATTTGAGGACGAGGGAGGCGCGAGGAGCGAGAACGAGGCCGCGAGAGCCGCCGTCTCGCTGGAGACGAAGGCGCAGCAGTGCGCGGAATTTGGGCGGGAGAAACCGTTTTTCAAAATTGAAAAAACAGTTTTCACTATTCACACCCCAGGTATCTCTAAGAGCCACCACAGTGCCTCTAGCAGCCCTTTTCTCGGGATTCGCGTCCGTGCAGAGATGAGTTGCGGCGTACCACATCACGAGGAGATGACTACCCACTACCATGGATAGCTAAACCTTCGCCAAGGCTACGATGAAACCACAGGATTTCCTAGAGTTTGTGTATTTAAATTTATTATTTTCTTTATGCTTGAACGTTAAACACATTTGATTTATGATTTTCAATAATTTGCTTTCACTGATTATATCCTGATTAATTATCTAGACTAGTCGGTAGTTAGAAATACTCTTTGTTGAAATTCAAAAGTCTGATTTAATCAATTAATCTGAATCTGTGATTGTGTGTGCCGTAAGAAGACACACAATGCTAGGGATTAGGATTAGTTAACTAATCTGTGATTTTGTGTGCCGTAAGACACACAATGCTAGGGATTAGGATTAGTTTAAAATAAATCTGTGATTGTGTGTGCCGTAAGAAGACACGCAATTCTAGGGATTTATACCTATGCTTAAATCAATTGTGAACTTAGATTAATCTTTAGGTTAGTCATGTTAAATCTTGAAAACAGTATTTTTGATTACACAAATCTCAAAGAACCTGTGGTGGATTCAATGCCTTGGTTTCCTTTCTCATATTCTTTAAAATTTTATATTTTGTTTTTTAATTTGACTTTTTAGTTTAGATATTTTAAATTGTTGTAACCCCATTTAAATTAGTTTAAATAAACCCTGAAATTTAATTGCAACCACAGTCCTTGTGGGATCGACCTGTACTTGCCCTTGTCTACCAGTTAGACACTGTGCACTTGCAGTTATTAAAATTAGGTTAAATTAACCTATTTATTTAGGTTAGTTAAATCTGCATCAAAGCGCCGCCAAAGAGATGTATATGTCAACTCCAACACCGTATTTATACCCTTTTAATGACGCTATATAGCGCTGGTAAAGACCTTTGAAAGCGCCGGCAAAAACCTTGTTCCGACGCTTTTAAAGCGCCGATGATGTTAGCAAACCTATATTAAAACATTTTTAATGGCACTTAAAAACGCCGCAAAAGACTGTTTTTGCGACTCTTGCAAAGCGCCGATTGTGCTAACACTTTTTGCAGACACTTTAAAAGCGCCGGTTCTGTTAACATACCTGGAAAAAAAATCAATTTTCAGGCACCTCATCTTGCATCAATAAAAACTAAAACCTGTCATTGGAACGGAAAAATAGACAGTGAATTTTAATATACACAAAAAAATATACAATCTACACGGCATGGGCATAAAGTTCCCTCGTCAATTCAGCATCATTTACAAACTTCACCTAATTAAATAAGTCACTTCAGTTGCCGAAAGATGGCAACATTTTCTAGCCACTGATTTGCAAACTTTGTCAGACTCCATGTGAAAGTGCTACAAGGAATGCATAAACTCCATCCTTGATGTTCATCAACGTTTCATGCTTTCCTTTTTTCAACGATGAGACCATTTTTTACCACTGCAATCAGATCAGCATTCTGAATAGTAATAGTCAGCTCCACCATGACTCGGTCCAATGCATCTTGAAGCACTTGTTCAGATTTAGCATTAAGCGCACTCGTGGCCTCGTCTAATAGTATAATCTTGGGTCCTTTAATTAGATTTGGTGCATAAGAGCTCGCTTGAGAAATCACTATGTCAACCATAGTTAGAGTAAAGAAGACCTGCAAGGCAGACAACAAAGGCAGACCAACGATGATCAAATAATTCGGATCAGAAGACAAAGTTATATGAATAGATCACTGAATATGCATATTTGGCCTTCTGCAACATCCTGTCTGACATGATGGCTGATAAGTGATTCACATTTTTACAAGAGATGTTTGTTCTTAATAAAACCAATGTCTATAAAGTTGAGAAAACATCTCAAAATAAACAGTACTAAACATGGTGTTCACTAACTAATCAAGAATGAAATGTTCATTTGATCTTCAATTACATCAAGAGACTCATCATTTTGTTATCATTCATAGAGACGCATAAGTTATCTGTTGAAAAATGCAAGATAGGAAAATTAAAGGGGTTGTAATTTGAATTACATACTGGTTCTCCAATTGGGACGCCATCCTTTTCCCCGGTTTGTAAGGCAAAACCTTCGGTCCTTGTACTTCCCATCTCATGTCCGCATGTAGAGGAACTGTAGTCTTTGACATAGAGCCTAGTGTAGTGGTTGATACCGATGAAGTCCAAGCCACTTTGTAGCTTTATTAGATCAATGCTTGAAAATATAGGTAAACCCGATCCAAGAATGTCTTGCATTTCTGTTGGATATTTTCCAAATATGATGGGATCCAAGAACCTACATAGTATGAACGTCAAATTAAGGAAAAAACTCTTCCTGCATTAAATTATGTCTTTATGCGTTCATTAACGCCTGAAGATACTTACCAGTTCATAAGGAACGACTGAGCTCTTTGCACTGCCATTTGTCCGCTGAAGAGTTACTGATAGGTTCAAACCATATGGCATTTATAACAATCCCAATAGTTCCACCTTGTTGTTTCTGAATATTCAAACATAAATACAATATTATAAAAAAAAAGGATGGACTGAATTGAGTGAATGAGTCATACTTTTTATTCTTCACAAGGATGCCATACTACATGATTTACATTAGAATCTCCATCATCATTGTTATAACTTTGAGTTGACATTTAGATTATACTAAGGGGAATTCTAAATGTTGAGGAAATGAGCGAGAAAACCAGCGAGGAGAGTGAGGTGGAGGGAGGGGAACCATTCCCTCCCCTCGGGATGTGTGCAAGAAAATTCAACGCGCGCATCCCGAGGGGAGGGAATGGTTCCCCTCGCTGGTTTCCTCGCCATCTAGCATTTCTCTTATACTAAACAATTACATAATGAGGGTAGCAAAGAAAATGACATTGAGATGAAAGAATGTCTTACTGGATTAATATGTAAGAAATGAACATCAAAATAAATGTAAAAAAATTGTTACCTGATACAGATGATGATGATCAACTGCTACATCTCCATTACTTCTATCCATCACATGTCCTGCAATATCAACAAACATTCTTCTTGGTGCAGAAGATGTATCCCATCTCACCATTTTCATTTCATTAAAAATTTGTAAAGGAAAGATATTGTCACCTTCTTCTTGGTGCAGAAGATTCATCCTTAATAGTCGATTCAGTTAACTGAATCCCATCAGCCTGATCAGTTGTTTGTCCAGAATCCACAGGTTGTGATGATTCAATATGAGAAGGTTGTTGCTGCTCTCTAGAGCTTAGATGGGAAGAAATCATAGGCCCTATAACTTCCATTGTACAACTTCTGTTTTGAGGCAATAAATAAATCCCACCGTCACTTTCTTTGATTCTCAATGAACGGAAAAGCTTCTTCAACTGTTTTACTAAAAGTCTATCAGATATTCCCCTTATGTCAACAGCCTGACCCCGATCAATCATTTCCAGAAGCTGTATCAACAAGAAAGACATTTAATTCAAATATGTTAGAAAATTTAAATTAATACCAATTTAACCAAACACAACATCCATTAACCTCTCCTCTGTCTAAACAAATATTTTTACATGATAAAATACCTGACTGTGGTAATAGATACAAGACCAGAATGTATCAGAAACAGATCTGTGTTTTAAGTTACATTTCAAAGGGACTCTAATTAAAAGTACTCTACCATATCAGATTTCACTGTTTACGATATCAGAGTTCACTGTTTACGATGTCTACAACCAAGCAACAGAGGGCATCAGGACAGAGCACTCTGTCAAAACAGAGCTTGCTGTCCAGTGTTAGTGAAATCTGAAAATGATGCTAAATGCTTAGCTCAAATCCCCTCTCTCTGCTGTTTTTAAGCTATTAAAAGACATGCAACTAATTTTACTTTTATTCAAGTTAATGCTTTTTGTATGAGATAATTAGATTTACAAATAAAACTTACTAGAGATTGAGATCAAATGACCAAACAATTAAAAGAAACTACTACATGTTATGAATTTATTGTAAAAGGAACATAATGGGAGAACTAAGATGCTGAAGCGAACATGTTGCAGTATCCAGACCCCATTTACCACTCACAGTATCAATTGATAAATAAATAAGTGGAATAAGAGGAAAGAATAGAAAAAGGAGCATTTGATGTTTTTATATAGTCCTATCTTATTCATATTTAGTTATATCTTTTGTTTTGGTCAGTGGTTGATTCCCTTCGCGACATGATTATTCTATGCATCTAAAACAAAACAAATTATACAAAATCACTCTATAATTTAAAACAAAACAAACTTAAATGCTCATTCTACAATTTTCATTCATTTAACTATGATATTTTTGGTACCATGCCATCCATACAACTCTAGCAATGACTACTGTTAATGAATGAAAGATAAGCATGAAAATGCTAGTTTTTGTTGCTTGTGATATAAAAAGAAACATCTGAGAGAAGTAGCAAAAGGTATTTGCTAACACAAATAAAGATACATTTCCACAGATGTAGAACAAAGTAAGTATCATATGTTCACCTTGTAAAGCATCCAATGCAGTTGCTGCCTCAGCTGGTGTGCCAAAATCAACAAAACATAAGACCAATGGGTCTCCTCCAGACTGCAAAAAGTAGTAGTTAGGATGCCCAGAACAGCAGGGACCATGACATGAACCTTGTAATTCTACACAGAAAATGGATAAACTTACATGTCGAGCCTCTTTGTTTACAAGTCTTACTTCTTTGAAACCTACAAAAGGGCGAAATATATCTGCAAATGACAAGTGAAGGACTACCATAAAATCTATGTGTATTAGTAGGACAAATTTACAAGCCTGATGAAAGGATACGAGAAATTTCCCGCCGCGAACAGTTTCCAGGCAAACCCTCCACAAAAAGTGTACGTATTAGAAGCATCTGAAGGAAGAGCCAATGTAGGCTTTCCACCAATTGCAAAACTCTGGGCTTTTCCAGCTGCTGGGTCAAAACTCCCAACACTACTTATGTGTAGATCATCAACAGGATGATGACCAACCAGTGCCCCACTTGCAGATCTACCAGATTCCCCGCCATAAGATCTACCAGATTCCACACCACCATAAGATCTGCCAGATTCCATACCACCATAAGATCTACCAGATTCCCTACCACCATAAGATGGAATTTGCTGCAAGAAGTATGCAAAAAATGATTAAGACTTCACGGGTAACCAATTATTAAACAAAATAAATTGGAAATTAAATCAAATTAATTCCATATACTAATACATACCCCACTGCGTAAGTAATGATCATACGATGCTCCAATTGAGTCAGAATCTCTAATCACGCGATGACCAGCCTTTTCATCTTCACGAGAATAATAACCAGGCAACCCATGACCACCAGGGATATCTAAGAAGTTGAGAAAATGAAGTTTAGGAATAGAAAATAAAATTTAAAAAAAAAATTGCATGTTTACACTTCAAAAGATGTCTACACCACTTCCTTTATATAAGATGACTAACAAGTGGTGTTCCATGGCAACTCCTAAACAGGAACCATGCAAAACTGATGAGATAAATATACATTTGGAAGTTGGAAAAATGCAATTTGTACCTAAATACCTCAATAATCCCCTATTGCTGGCAAAAAACTTGAAGGAATTTATTTATACTAAAATAATTTATACAAAACAAAATTATACAAAATCACTATAAGAAAGCTTTATTGCACCTTAAACAATATTTGAAATGTTGATGCTCAAACCATATGGCCTAGAAGATCATTACGCTAGCTTAATGATGGTGTACCCTAAGTTTTTTTTTTCTCATCCCTATCCCATCCCGTTCATACTGGATCGAGACAGGACGAGATGGGAAAAACCTCATCCCGACCTCATCCCATCCCAAACAGGTTCGGGACGAGATCAGCGTGCTCTGATTATATGCATTTTATTTTCTTTAATCAATCTCATAATTTGGTTGCTTGCACTCATCTGTGTTAAACTTCAAAGCATTCCCACACCTGCAAATTGTTTGTTCTTGAATAAGAAACTCATATGCATCCAGCAGTGCATTTCAATCTTGAACAATATATTTGCTAAGTATAGAAAAACAAGTTTAAACAAACATAATGTACACAACGCAAAGAATAACACTCAGTTTTACCTTGCATAGGTATCTGAGCTACCAGTGACAAAACAGTTTCACTAGCATTATATGCACAACACAATATTTGGTGGCTTGGTGGATCAGTACTAGTTGAGGGTAACAGTGCTAGTTGAGGGACCATTGCTCTTCCCTGCAGTTAATTCCAAGTTAAGATTTCAGTTACCAAATTCCAAAACCTCAGCCAACCAACCAACCAAAACACACTATGTAAACTTGAAACAAACCAGTGATAGCATCTGAAGGCTTTGAAATGTAAATGCGAGGATTGGCATTGGTATTCCTAATATCCCAGATACGACATGTTCCATCATCTGATGATCTAGTAGGAAGGTAATAGAAAGAAAATCAGATACAAATTGAACTTCGAGAGAGTTTAATATTCATGTAGTAATTATGTAATAGCTAACTACAAAAAAATATGCTACCAACTGCATTGCAAGTATTTCTAAATGTTTAAATGGCAGAAAATTGAGGGACGTATTCTAGAAAATACTCATCAATACCAGAGTGAAAAATTAGCTCGGGACGAGACGAGATTGAAAATCTTCATCTCATTCTAGATCGGGACTGGATGGAATTATTCAATCCCATCAAGACCCGGAAAAATCGGGATAGGATGCCCACCCCCAGGTTGGAGGGTTTTTTTTATCTTTCCCGGCACTTTCAAAACAAAGCGCCGGGATTGGTTACTATTTACCGGCGCTTTTAATAAAATGTCAGTCTTGGTAATTCTTTCCCGGCGGTTAGAGTGAAATGCCGGTATTGATTACTCAGTACCGGCGCGTTTAGTGAAACGCCGGGTTTGTTCGCTCTTTACCGGCGCTTATTTACATCTAATACGGCGTTTCCAAAAAACACATTTTATATTGAAAAGTTTTACATTTACCGGCGCTTCGGTAAATAAACGCCGGTTTAGGGAACTCTTTCCCGATGCTTTAGTAAAAACGTCGGGATTTCTTGAAACTTAGTTTATTGTCGGCGCTTGGAATACAAAACGTCGTCATTGATAATGTTGTACCGGCACTTGTGTTGAAACGCCGTCGTGAAAGTGTCGTTTTTGACATCGTTTTTTGTAGTGATGCAAGCAATTACAATTTATCTCAAAGACAAGAGGATCAAAAACGAAAAGTTTCATGCGTAAAGAACAAGTGCCGCATACAAGCAATCAGTGTTCTAAAAAACGCTAGGTGGCGAGCAGGTGCCTAGCATCTAGGCGTTTTAGGTTTTATATTATAACTATAATAATTTACAAAAATTAAGCATAATACCTTATTAATTACATCCAATTTAATGTCAAGATACATATGCAAAATTTAAAAACATGAAAAATTAACAATCATGAACAAAATTTATTAAAATTCAAATGACTGAAGTTGGTCATGATGGGTACTTTATATAAAGTTGAATTTGTAGACAAATATTCAAACCTACTCTTTATTTTTCTTCAAAATGCATGAATGACCTCAGTCGTGTTTGATAAAATCTACATTATTAAAATTGGTACTGGCAGATCCTTTGAGAATTTAATTAAGTAATCATCATTTGCTACATTCAGACATAATACTGAATAAAAAACAATTAAATTGTTTATTTCCAAAAAAGGGAAAAGAAAAATAAAATAAGAACACAATTAGTCTTATTAAAAAAAACTCGCCCAGACCACCCAGAACCACCCAATCATTAATCTGAGCGTTTTCTCTAACTCCTAGGCCGTTTTTTAGAACATTGCAAGCAATACAAGCGAACAGACCTCTAAACATGACTAAAAGAAGTGAGTAGCATTGTCTGTAGTAGCCTCAGACTAGATCATATACTCTCTTTTACTCCAAGCAAACAAAAATACTTGTTTTTTGAGCAACTTGCATGGTACTCGATGAGAACTAGAAAGATATAATCATGGCTATTTGTTTTCTCAAATCTGTGCTATATAGCATACTGGTCTGTAAACTATCAAGACATACTTGTCAAAATTCAAACAAGTTGCACAAACACTTTTTCTTGAGAAAAATTAATGTCAAGAAATAAATAAAACACATGCTAGTAATTTTGCCAATGATTTTCATTTATTATTTGAGTAAATTGAGTTAAAAAGGCACTAAACAACAAGGCACATTCTTACAGTCATGAAACATTCCTTCAATGTAAGTATAGATATTAAGACAAACTTATCCTCCTACACATGTGATCATGGTTACAAATCAGGAAAGTAGTCAAGGAGATTGTTTCCTTGGTTATTTCTGGCATCATGTCGTCGTAATCATTATTGTAGTTGAGTGGAAACAAATCAGATTGGGTTGACGATGCCATCTCAGTGAGTTGTGAGGCTAGTAACTTGTCCACAGCTTTCCAATCAATTAGTTGTCCTTGGCTATCCTCCCCACCATTAGGTTCAACGAGCTGAGGATTCAAATAGGTCAAGTTGTCCTCAATAGCGGGGTGCATTGAACTTGACGTTGTCGCGTCTGAAGTTGTTCCAAATCGTGTGTGATCATGATGATCACACACATAGTAACTGTGATTCCAAGCTTCAACCCTCTGCCTATGACTTGGGGTTGGCTTCTTGAATGCTCTACATACAACCCAACCTTCATCCTGCAATGTTCACACTGTATTTTAGTACCATTACTAGAGTCGTTCACAATTTTACGAATGTTTGAAAGAAAGACAATAAATGGCTTGCCTGAGGGGGAGCATTTTCACAATTTTGTAAATCGATATTCGTGCATGATCCAGTCAGTTTTATTCCCATTGGGAGCGCGACCTTTGTAAAAAACCAAGGTCTTTCTCATCCCAATAATCTTCTGCTTGGAGAGCACAGCCTTGTCTCTCCCTGTTGCCTTCCAAAACCCAGCTGCAGTTGCTCTATTAGTTCTTGTTCCTGTTGGGTACTTCTTGTCCTTGTGACTAAAGAAGTACCATTCATTCCGATCTTCGTAACCCAGCTTGCACCTATCTGCATAACCACCACAAAACACTGATCAATCAGCTATGATCTAAATATAACATATTTTCAAGTGTAAAATTGTGAAAAATTATATACCTTGGAGGTCCCATGGCTCTATTCTATAGAGATCAATATCAGTTATAACATCTAAATCCAATATTTTTGGAATTAACCTTCCTCTTAAGGTAATAACCCACTAGCTCTTCCTCTGTTGGGTGGAATCTGAATCCTGGTGGAACACATGATTCTACTGGCTTCCATCTTGTGTTAATTAGCTCCCACTTCCTGAACCTGATAGCATACAAAATAGTCAAGACAGTAAAGACCAAAACCCACAGTTTTGATTATCTGCACTTCATGTATGAGGAAGTGGGGCTTAGTTGGGGACATTTGGTCCCACATGTCCACAAACATGAGCCCTCTATTCTATATCCTGAACAGGGAACATGAACAACACCACAGAAGCTAGTCACCTTTTTTATTCTATTTTTGTTGTTTATAAAAGGGATAAAAAAAAAAAAAAAATGGGTTGAGAACAAGCTTGTAGAATACATTGAGATGGTAGATTAGAGTGCACGCACCATCAATACAAGTATTCAGTCAAAAGACTTCAATACCGTACAAAATGAGTCTCATCCAACTACCCTATGGACAGGGACATCACTTAGTATTCTTTGGAGTTTAGGCAATTAGTATCATTTGAAAAATACAAGAGTTAAGGCAATACTTGAAAAAAGGTCAATCTTTCATATATCCAACTAAGCCAAGACATGGCCATGCACACATCGCGAATGGGCTTAATGGGATATCTAGAATTATTGAGTCAGCACTCAGCACCAATGAACCAGAACCTAGATTTTGTTTTCTCAAGGAAAATGGAATTTTATGTGGATCCCAGAAGTATGATAATATACCATATCAAGGTTCGAACCAAGGGCGTACAAACTTATCAGTGAGTAACTAAGATTTATAGGCGATGATTAGATGATACAGATGAGATAGGTAAGGCTATTAAGGTTTGGAATCCAAGGATGAATTACAAGTTAGTTGGAATCAAGTGGATAGTTACATAGGACCGACCAAATTAAGACAAACTTGTTGATTCCTTTAATCATAAGACCTACCTTGGTGTCATCTAGTAGCATGCATCCATCGATCAATTTAATTTGGGGAGTAAAGTAGATTTTTTGGGCCAGAAAAGGAAAGCATCAGCCGCAAAAATAGACTATTAGAGCATCTAAAATCATACTTGTCTCTGTTTCTTTCTTTGAGTGTGCACTAATTCATAAGTGGAGGTGGTGGTGCTCCAATACTATTTGCAGGGATAATACAAGTGGAACTCGGAATAATTCCAGTTCTCACTAAATAGTTCAATACACTTAAAATTTGGTTTCTAATGCAAATGATATTGGTCTAATATAACATATATAGCCTAAACATGTATTTGCGTATATCTTCACAAAATTTTCCATTTTTTGTAGAAGATATTTGATCATTGATATATCGGTTGACATATAATTAGTTTTCAGTACAATCACTTCAAGTATAAATATTGTTATATTGGAACTGTAAAAAATATTTAATAAGACAAATTAAAATATGCATCATAAACTCATGGCGTTAATACCAGGCACTAGAAAATGAGCATTAGAGCACTGGTCTCTGTTGCAGAATATCAAATGCCAATGTATTGATTGCTCGAAACCCTCCATGGAAGTTATCTCTAAAAAAAGTTATAACAAAAGGATGAGGGATTTGAAGCATAGCTAAACGAATCAATTAAATCGATATCAATTGCAGTGTGACCTATCTGTATTATACTATAATATAATTATATTCATTCATTCAGATATCTTAAACCATGTATTATCAACAGCAGCAAGAAAGTTGGATATAAGCACCACGGATTGATACGATAATATGTACATCATGCAAGTACGAGAGCAGGAGAAAATTTGCATATGTATGCACCAATATTTTGCAGAATTCAATCTTGTCACAGTTACATGAGAAGAAGAAAAGCATGCAGAAACATTCACAGGAGGAAATCCTTTTGCATTATCATATTGTGATCAGAATGATGACAATGGTGAAAGAGATCATGTCCTTGCTATAATAAGCCAAAGGGGTTTCAGAAAAAGCTTGAATAATCTTTTAGTATCCATAAATGAATTGCAGCATGTAAAATCAATTGCATATATATATGTGTGTGGTTCCTGTCTTAGATGGTAGTAATAGATAGCAGTAGCAGGACTAACCAGATAAAATGCAAATGGGCTGTTTGTGTTCTTCTGTTCAATCTGTCCTTGAGAGATGCTGAGAGGAAGTTGTTATTGGTTGTTTTGTGTGTTTTGATGAGTGAAGAAGAGTGGTTTTAGAAACCACATATAAAGGGAAGAAAATGAAGGGAAATGGAGGAGATGAAAGGGTGGTTATCAACTTATCATTGATATGCGCGTGGGGTGGCAAAGAGGAGAGAGAGAGAGAGAAGAGAGAGAAGTGAAACAACAAAGGCTTTTTTCAAGCTTCTTGTCGTGCTGTTTTGTTTGTTCGTTTGGACGGCGTGACACCAAATTTTCACGCCACCCCATCCAGCCTCCTATCTATTTTCCACTCAACCATTTCTCTTCTTAGATCTCTTTTTTATTCTTCTTTATTTTCAACTTGTAATTTTTGACATCAACATCTCATTATGCGCACTCTTCTCCTCTGTTTGGTTGTGCCGTCCTTCGCCTACGTGTCATCTCGACGCCTCGGCCACATGGAATTCCAACTAAATTTAATGATCATCAGAATCATCTATAATCATTTGTGTTATGTCATAAAATTCCTTCTTCCTTGATTCATGTTTTGCAATTGGAGCTCATCTGCATTAGTGATTTAGATGGGGATGTTGTTCCTGTCTCCATCACCACTCACCACCATTCATCTCATTGCTGGCATTGGTTGGTTTAACTTCACATATCAGCTTCCAGAAGATTGGCAAACACTCATGATCATGATTATGACCCTAGACCCCGGCCCCTTATCTAGATATCTTCTTGTCTTTCTCTTTCTTTCACTGCTATTTTATTCCTAATATATATTATATAAACTTACATTCTCTTACACCTCCTTCATTGGCTGTCCCAAAACCTCTCCTTTTGTAATTTGTTTATTGTAAAGTTGTACAACAAAACATGCTTTCTTGAAAATGTTTTAATTTTTAACCTCTGTTTTATATTTATTCAATGGTTACATAAATATCAATATTGCAGAAGTTCACTTTTTCTTGAGTGGGACAAATTCATGAAATTACTTAATAATTTTCTTAAACGAGAGACACTTGTTGTCTAGGAGAGAGCAACTTTGGTTCGGAAAAAAACAAGTCTTGATCATGGAATCCTCAAAGACACGGTTCAATTAGCATTCTTGCACTGATATTAATTGTTGTCAACCAAGACCTTATTTGATAAATTTATTTATGATCATGAGTTTGTTTCTTGTGATTAATGTCACTTCTCACTAAAAAAAAAAACCACACCTCAACATGTTGTACCTTAATTAGGTAGAAGTTTCCAATTAGTTAGGTCTGTTGAAGCTAAAGGGACTGATTTAGGGGTGTTCCTTTCCCAACCAACTCTTGAGCAATTTGAACAACGACCATTCCCTTACTCGAACAGGCACTTATTTTTTATCAAGCATCTGGTACAAATAAAATTTTATATGATAATCGAGTTCAATAGGAACCTCGAAGCTTTGAGACGGCCTATAAAGATATACTTTCAGATATTATTATAGTGAAATGTTTTCAAAATGGGTTCATTACATGCACTGATTACCAATCCAATAATGTGATTTACATTCTGATCGGATTTTAGCTTGTGAAATATCTAAAGTAATTTTAAAATCCATTCTAATCAAATAATACATCTTCTTGATAGAAAAATTATCTCATTTCATGAAACGTCCATTCCCTATAATAATTTTTTAACATATTTTTGGACATCCAAAAGCCTAATCTTTTTAAAATTTGTTGACCTCTCTTTAGGGGGTTGATATCCTCTCTTCTAGTTCTAGTAGATATACAAATCTATGGGGTTGGTCGTAGTTCAACTGCAATGCATGGGGGGTGAAAGCACAATCTTCCACAAATCTATTGGTTTATATATTGTATCTAGGACATGTCGTAGTGTTTTGCAACCCCTCAGGTCAATAAGCTTATTCTTTCTATTCTATTTTTTCCTTTACTTCATTTTGCTCTACTAATATTTCTTTTCAAAATTTTTTTTCATTAAATAATCCTTATTGTTTGTGAAATTTCAGATTGTGTGTCCCCAACTAAATATTGATTAATTCGCAATACCCCTCATTTACACATTCGATTTACCATTCATGTGATCAATAGAGATCTTTTTTAATCCCATTGAATTTTCCTACAGTCTTAATACTTTATGCAATATGAACATGTTAATTAAAATCCAAAATACTTGCTTGCACTATTTTTTTTTTTAAGTTTATTTCAATAGACCTTTTGAGGTGGAGTTCTTCCATTCTCTTAAAATCAATATCTCACGTATAATTTCATTCTATTTTTAAGTGAGCATTCTTAAAGTTTGACGAATTTATATATGTTTCTGTGCTTCGTGACTTTTTGACTGTAGAAATTAATAGAAACCATCCATTAATTTCTCATTTTATGTTACTCTGACCTCATAATTTTTTGAATACTAACCTTGCACATGATTCCTTGTATTCGTCATCTGGAATCTCTAGCTAGGATTGCAACCAAAAACTCACAGCAGCTTCTGTTATGAACTAGTGAGCATCCCAACATGCTTTCACCTCTAACATACAAAATATGATAATGAACTATTCTCATCTATGTCAGCTGCATTACATACTCCCAAAATTTGAACAGGTCAGTTAAGTATGGATATTTCATCTCCTATGCATTGTGTTTGGTCAGGATCTTTGGATCTTTGTTGATGCAGACGTGCGTACCAGTGTCCTTGTTCAGCACTCATTTGCATCACATAATTTTTTATGAGTTCAAAACAATATAATGCAGGTTTACTTTTGAGAAGATAAGAGCCGTCTTCTGTCATTGAGATTTCGGGTTCTCCTAATGACTCAATCAAGCTGGATATGACAACAGCATCTTTGGAAGTGTCTCTCTTACATAACCAATCATCCTCAAGATGAACTCCAACATCTCTGCAGAATGAATCAGGAAAATATTGAAACATTAATAATAACTTGTGAAATGATAATGAGCTGAATTAGCTTTACCTAACAACCTACCTCCTTAGGCTGAGAACCTCATAGTTCTTCCTCAGGTAGTCAGCATGCTTAGTAAGAGCATCTTGAACATATGGTTTGCCAACTGTTAGGACTGCAGCTGCATTCAGTAGATTTTCTAATGAGCCATGCTTTTTATGAGCTTCATAGCTGTCTTTCGACCAAATCCTGGAGCTACATGTTGGATTCCAGGAACACCATCAACCTCATCACCCAAAATGCATCCTGTATGACAATAGCTTCAATCAGGATAAATAGTCAACTGCTAAAACTAATAATAGTATAGCATCAAGTAAAATGTAGAAATGCCTCTTTTTTTAAAGGTAAGTTAGAATTGCTCTTAAGATGGTTTCACATTAACTTTTTGGTAGATTGAAATATATTGGATTCAACACCATATATTTTCCTTAATCTTCTCACTTTCTTGTAGCAACAGTCAACAATGGTATACATGTGGCACACAGGGTAATACAATAAAACCAACCTGTTCAAGGGAATTTTCATCACATAAAAAGGGCACAATTAATAAGACTAACAGCTTTTATTCAACTCTATCTAGTTGACAATGACAAAATACCATTCACGTTGCACAATCCAAAAGTGGGATATAAGAGTGTAGAGTAACTGTAACTAAAAGCACATAATTAACAAAAAAAGAGAGGGATTTGAGTTCAGTAACCTTTACTTACTCAAAGTTAAATCGGAACTTGGTTCACAATTATATTGAGCTATGTAATGGTTCAATGTGTAAAAGGACCACCGATCCAAGTCCTGATTTGGCATAACCATTTGAACATCTTCAGATATCAACTGCTTAAATCTTTATCAGGTGACCCTATCACTACTCGAAATCCTCGTTGCAGAACTTGTTCTACAAGTGTAGCTACAACATCATCTGCTTCATGGTTTTCAATTTTAAGGACCTGCACAGCTCTATTTTCGCATTATAGACATCAAGGATAAATATCTATTTTTCCTATCAGACACAATAATGGTAACTACTGAGTGAAATTCAGAAAATTGGCCCTAATAAAGCAAGACAAAAACAAGAAAAAACAATGTATAATTAGGCACTTCCTTTTAGACCAGTAATGCAATTCAGCAACAGTGTAGAGAATTTTCTTCCCTGAATTCAGTAAATTGTTGCATTTATCAATTCAGTTAGTAGCCTTTCCAGCAAACTGGGGTGCCAATTGCTCAGCTACCCAAGTCTCTCATTTACCCTCATAAGTAACAACACTATAACCAGGGTCATTCATGGATCATGGATCATGGAAATGGTAAAAGTTATCATTTTTATTTTGGTTTGTTGCGCTTTCCCTTATTTTGCTCTTTTCTTTTAGTTCTTCAGATAGGAACCAGCCAAACGCTCGAGCTTTCAAGGAGAGGAAGCTAATTACTTAACTAGGATCTTCTCACTCCACCACACTTCCAAAACTGACTTCCTCGTCCCCCACTCTAGAGGTATTTCTTCTTTGGTAGCTTCACTTGCATAATATTCAATGACTTACCACTGACTTAGTATTAAGACTGTAGATAATACAAGCCATTTTAGTCCAACCTTTAGGTTCACCCCTGCCAATGAGGGTACCAGCTCAGCAGTAGACTGCAGATGGAATCACAAGTCCAGGATCGAACCTTGCCGGCTGCGGCATTTGGGATGGGAGGGGTTAATGGATTAAAAAAAAAGTTCGCCCTACCAATAATCGACCTTTTGCTGGCGTCTTTTTTGTTCAGATCGGAACCAAAAGTACACCATTTTAAACTGGCTGTTTGTTTTTAATTATATGTTCAGTAAGCGCGTTGTTGAGGCTTAATACTTCGAAAGCTCAAGTTATCAAGGAGCATAAAGCTAACACTTAACTAGGACGGGCATTAACTCAACTTGGTGCAATCAACTTTGTTGCTCGATACCAAATGATACAATCTTATTGTATCTTTCTTAAATTCTTGGAAAATGATGAAAAAAATGATAAATAAATTGTTCTACCGACGGAACCATGACCTCTAGTTGAATTAATATAAGAAACTCCAAACCTCCCAAAAACACTTGTGTTTGAAAACACAAAACATCCAGCTATTCTTTATTGGCTTTCAATCTTTAAATTGTTTTCTACATAATTGAAACATGTATAATCATTAGTTTGGTCTTTCTTATTTTTCGTTATTATTTTTCTTTTTCACATGCAACTGGTTTCATTAGGATATGCATATTGATGAATTTTACAACTAAACTATTAATCTAAACTTAAAACTACAAACTAAACGACATAATAATGAGATAAATAAAACTCAATTCTTCATATTCATTCAACCTATTACAAGCAAAATGCCCTATATATGCTAAAACCTAACTTGCAAATAAGCAACCTAACCCTAAATGACATAGGTGCCTATTTACATAAGCCCAACCCAACAATAAACTAAATTAAATAAATATCCTACGTTATACATCCTTCTTGGGTTGAAAAAGCTCGTCTCGAGTTTGAAGTCGAATAAGTCGCCGAACACAAGCAACCAATGACAGAACACAATGTGATGTGCATGCGACTAGGATGCACTGACTCTCCGAAAAACCTTTGTATCACCGTCAAATGCGTGTCGGACACGATTCGCGCCCGACATGCACTGGACACGGGGTCAACAATCAAATTCGTTGACTGGTTTGGACACGGCCTGGATACGGTCCAAACACGATCCAGACCCAGCCAGACACGGTATTTGTAAATGTTGCAAATAAATTAGATTTTCTCCCTTCGATCCTTCCTCCCACAAACCCTAACAGAGACAACAAGAGAAAGAAAAAAGAGGGGAAAACAGAGAATCGATCGATCGATTGATCGAACCAAGAGACGGAGGTAGAGAGATCGATTTTGACAGAGAGGAGAAATCGGTTTCGACAGAGAGGGATAGATCGATCGACAGGATCTATGTCGTCCTCATCAACACCAGGTACTTCTTTCGTTTTTTTTTCCTGCGATTTCTACTCTTTTTCTGTTTTTTGCTTTTTTCCTGCGATTCCTGAGATCGATCGACAGGATCTATTCCTGCGATTCCTTTTTTGCTGTTTTTCTCTTTTCTCTGTTTTTGTTGGCATTGGCATGTATATGAAAGCATGCATGAAATATTTGAGCTTGCACCTGTGGCTGAAACTAAAGAAGAAACTAAAAGTGGTTTAGGCCAAGTAACTGAAGATGATCTTGGAGCATGTGACAATAATAAGAAGACCAAGTAAAGGTGGGGGAAACCTTAGATGACAGTGTAACTTTTGTCAAAAAGAGTATACGGGTCTCTTACTAGATTAAAGGACCACTTGTTGAAGATAACAGGCCGTGGAATAGCTATTTGTGCCAAAATCTCCCCATACAACTTAGAGAGGTGCACAATTTGTTGATGAAGCTGCATTGAGAGGCAGAAAGTTCAAGGCGCGAAGTGTTCCTTTACCTCCTTCAGTGGGCTCAAGTAGTCACCCGCACCCGGATTCAAGTAGTGGGTTGGTCCTTCAGTTCCATACAATGAACAAAGGAAGAGGAGAGCCACTAATAATCCTATTGCAAATGCTTTCAATATGAGTGAGTGACAAGAGTTGGATGCTTTGATTGCAAGGGCGTTCTACTCAGCTGCATTGCCATTCAACCTTGCAAGGAATCCGTATTTTCAGGAGGCTTTCACCTATGCAACGAGTAAAGCAAAGTCCATTAGTGGTTACAAGATCCCTGGGTATAATGCATGGAGGACGACATTGCTTCAAAATGAAAGGGGCAACATTCAGAGGTTGTTGGAGGCAACAAAGCTCACGTGGGTTACTAAAGGGGCAACCATTGTTTGTGATGGGTGGACTGATTCTCAAAGGAGACCTCTCATTAATTTCATAGTGATTAATGAGGATGGTCCAATGTTCTTGAAGGCTGTGAACTGTGAAGGGGAATACAAAGACAAGTTCTTCATTGCTGATTTGATCAAGGAAATCGTACGTGACGTTGGGCCACGTAATGTGGTTCAAGTTATAACCGACAATGCTCTAGTTTGTAAGGCTGCAGGTTTACTTGTTGAGAGCCAGTATCCTGAGGTTTTTTGGACACCTTGTGTAGTCCACACTCGAAATCTTGCCTTGAAGAACATATGCGCTCCAAAGGACACGCCTGCAAATGAAAAGGCCTACAGTTTGTGTAGTTGGATTATTGATGTTGTTGGGGATGGGGTGTTGATCAAGAACTTTATCATGAACCATTCCATGAGGTTGCATATGTTTAATGAGCATTCGAGATTGAAGTTGTTTTCCATAGCAAAGACATGCTTTGCTTCAAGCATAATTATGCTCAAGAGGTTGAAAGACATTAAAAGTAGCATCCAGAGTATGGTGATTGGAGATCAATGGGATTCCTATAGGAAAGATGATGTTGAAAAAGCACGAATTGTGAAAGGAAAACTATTGGATGACTTGTGGTGGGACAAAGTGGACTATGTACTTCGTTTCACAAAGCATATTTATTCAATGTTGTGGAGGGCTAATACAGATAAGTCGTGTCTTTACTTGGTGTATGAGATGTGTGATGTTATGATTGAGAAAGTGAAACAAGTTATTTACCGCCATGAAGGAAAGGAAAATAGTGAGGAGTCAGAGTTTTTTTCAGTGGTGCATCAGATATTGGTAGATCGGGAGAAAAACAACACACCACTGCATTGCTTAGCACATTCCTTGAATCCAAGGTAAATAATTACATTGTTTTAACTTTTTATTCTACTTATTCTTGAGTCTTGACTAGAAGACTAAAATTCATGAGTTATGCACTTAATGTTTATATATTAATTTGTGATTGACATTACTTATATATAGGTATTATAGCAGAGAATGGCTTGAAGAGGATCCTAATCGTATTTCGCCACACAAAGATCCTGAGATTACAAAGGAGAGAGATAAGTGTTTCAAGAGATATTTTCCTAATATTGAAGAAAGAAAATTGGTTATTATAGAGTATGCTAGGTTTTCAACGAGTACTGGACAGTTTGCAGAAGGTGATGCTCTACAGAATAGAGCATACCTAGAACCTGATGTGTGGTGGATTTCTCATGGTACCCGTACACCATTACTCCTGAATATTGCTTTGAAGTTACTTGGGCAACTTTGTTCTTCCTCATGTTGTGAGAGGAATTGGAGCAAGTATAACAACATCCACTCATTAAAAAGGAACAAATTGACCCCACAACAAGCTGAAGATTTAGTGTATGTGCATTTCAACCTTCGTCTTTTGTCAAGAAGAAAACAGGAGTACAAAGAAGGTGAGACAAGGATGTGGGATATCGCAGGAGATACTATTGATTCGTTGGATTTGGATGCTACTGGAATGCTTGAGATTGCCAGTCTTTCACTTGATGAACCTGAGCTAGAGGCTGGGCTGTTGAATGAAGAAAATGCGACAGTTGATCTGCCAGTTAATGAAGAAGAGATGTAGCCGCCTCGCTGGTGAGTTTTTGAAATTATCAATTTACATTTTATTTACATTATCAAGTTAATGAAATTATATTGCTTATGCTTTATGAGTATGACTTGAGCAGTTGAGCTTGACTTTATGATGCATTTGTAATTTTGAATGAATGAATTTGAATGTTTTATTGACATGTTTGGATTGTTTAATAGTATTATTAATTTATTTATGATTTTATGTTCTTATGAGTTAAAAAAATATATATTAAAAAATTAAGTTTGACTGTGTCGCCGAGTCCTATTTTTTTGAAAATTGTCAGTCGCCGTGTCGTATCCGTGTCCGAGTCTGTGCATCCTTGGCATGCGAAGTAGTCGACCTCGAAACTTGCCACAATACACACTTGCTAAAAACAACTAACCTAACTCAGAAATAAAGTAAAGTGACTTGAAGAATGAGTTGAGTGGTGTTATTTATTATTAACATAAGTGGAATTGTAACATGTGAGGTAGCTTCACCCTTTGTAGTAAAAGGAAGGAAGATAAAGCTTCAAAAAGAAGAAACAGCAAGACAGAAAGGGAAAACGAGAAAAAAACCTTTTTCAGGGGGGCAAAATGTGTTGGAGAAGTTAGCTGACTATGATTCTAAGTTGGTATCCACATATCTAAGGGGAACTTTCCCACTGCAACTAAAGGGATCCTTGTTTACCAAACGATCCATAGACCTATTTAGCATTTCGAAAGGAAACTAACACCTAATATCTAGTGTGTGAAAACTGTGCTTCAGTTGGAAGCACCCTTGAAGCATGCATGGGTGGACATGCAAATCCTAGTAATGCTCAGGCTTGCGTTTTATGGTTGGTTGCTCCTATCAGCAAGAGTCTGGTTCTAGACACATTTTAGTAAATGGTTTTTCTTTTCATAATAATTTACATCCTTGCATAATTTAATCTCACACTAGAATTCATAACCAACGGTCTTTCCCAATTACATATTAGGCATGTTTCATGTTTAATATAAAAAATGCAAAATCCATATGAGAGTTCATATGATTCTCTGTGATTGATTTCACCCATTTTATTGCATTAGCTTTAGAGTCTTATTCTACAACTTTATTTTACTAGGGCATAAATGATTTTCAAATTTATGTATTATGGTGAATAATCAAGCTTATGAAACCATGCACGGATAAGTGAGATCTATTTTGCACAGAAATGACTGCTACAATGTTAGAAACTGAAAAATGTATTTGAAAGTTCAGTTTTTAAAAATCACACACAAGAGCAGATGCCACTTCATGATCAGGAATTACTTTATGATGTACTTTCATGCTGGAAACAGAAGCAACACATTAAAGATATGTTAACTTACTGGTACATTGCATTTTTGGAGGACATCTGAGATGACATGATGTATTTTGGGAGTCCTCAAAACATAGCGTGATGTTGATACAGGTCTTGAGAATTTCCTCCTGTGGGCTTTATATGTAGGTAATAACTCCCTTCGATAATCATTCCCTCCTTCCCCATCAAAAACCTGAAACTATTATAATTAGAGGAAAAAATACAGCAGGATCTTTGAACCAAAGGCAGGAATAACCCATCACTAATCAGTACTCGAGAATATAGTTTACAAGAATGTCCTCTCCAAATTGAATCGTATCTCTTTCATGAAACAAGGGATAATATAGCAATAGAAAATATTGAATAAAAGAAGCTTCGCTAATGCAACAAGACAACCAACAAACCAATCCCCTGCAAAATGAAGAGAAGTGGCTAGAAGTTTTCTTTTATCAGAAGAACAGTCTAGATTGTAGAATTTAAGATTAGAAGTATACGGGTAATTAAAATGTGTACTTATACTTTTTAAGTGAAAATGGCATCTATATTTGCTCAGAACAATCTTTTGGCTTAAATAAGTCCCTCCAAGAGTGAATTTTTCATTTGGGCTTTTCCTCGTGGCAAGATTTTGACTATTGATAAGCTGGTGAAGAAGGGTCTGAT
>QNQO01005716.1:0-43801 GCA_003290165.1 Berberis thunbergii
ATTTTCCTAACCCCCTTGCAAGTGATCTTAGTTTCTCCAGGTATAGTGTTATGTGTCAATATGTAGTGTTGTATGTCAGCCTTCCTTGGAGCACAATTACCATCCATTTATTTTCATGTCCTTAACTACTTTTTCATTTGTTCTTTTTAGATATTGGAATTACTTGAGGAAGCAAACATTTGTTCTGGAATCATACATATCTCCAATTAACTAGATTATGAACCACGCATTATTTACAGTTCACTTCTATCTATCCTGGGGATTTGTTGCGCCTTATCTTATGGCGATGATTCACATTGCAGCAGCGCTAAGACTATGTCCTGAAGATTATCTATTGCAGAGAAAATCCATTCCTTCTTGTGGTAAGCGCTGTACTCTCTTTTCAGGAAGGTTTAATTCATTGAAAAGTTCATTATCAGGATATCGTGATTTACACTCTGCAATGTGCACATTGTGCATGGAAAGTTACAAACTGTTTTAGTCCTATCAAATTTCATTAATTTCATTGTCACTCATTTTTCATACTTCTTACAGTAATGTTAATGGATTTTGCACAGGCTTGATACAGCCAAGCAGGCTGGCTGTATGTACTATTATGGAACTCCTTTCAATGTGGAACTTAATAAAGGTGGAAAGTCAGTTGTGCTACATTTTATCTCCTAAAGAGCCCCCTGTCTCACTTGATTCATACAACTGGTTACTAGTAAGTACTGAGCCCTATGGAGTTGTAAATTGCAGAAGAATTAAAACTTGCTACTTTTCAAAAATATAATTTTCTGGGGTTTGGAAACATAATACTAATATGATGAATTGTGTCATGGTTTTGATACGACTGCAGATATTTATAGCTATGCTTGTAGACAATTTCTTATACCCGATCTCTGCAGTAAGATCACATTTTTCTCAATCTATCAACTGGTCTGGTGTGCGGTACCACTTGAAGAATGGGAAGATACACAAGGTTCGCAAAATAAAGCCCCTTAACTACATATTTCATTCTAGCAGTTGCAATTTCCAGTGCATTATTTGTTCAGTTTCGAGTCATTATGGATCTGATATCTGAGTAGCTATCTTGTCATTTCGAGAAAGATGTCATAATCCAAGAATTTGTGCATGTTATGTTGATCTAGAGAAATCACGAACTCTTATGTGATATAAACCCTAAAATGGCATGCTAGCCATAAATAACTATATTGCAAAACTCCAGTAACCTTTACCCTACCAAATGCTAGACACCTTGTGACCACTGGTTTCAAGCCATTAATAGAAAAATGTGATTTTCCTGGATTCTTTTTGTTTTCATGTCCCATTGGAAAGGCTCGACTTAAAACTCAAGAAAATATCGGTCTTTGGATCAACAAGGGTTGAACCAAGAGTCCATGTTTCAGTAGGTTGAAACAATGTCGCGTGGCAACCAACACTCTAAGGCTTCTGACTAACACTTCAAGTTTTAAAAGATTAGGTAGTTGGATTGTAAGGAATATTATGTTCCTATTTAGTGCTTGGAGCCATGCCTGTATGGAAGTCCAACTCTAAAGAAAATCAAATTCAATATCCAGCAAGCGATGTCGTACTTACAACAGCTTGCAAAGTAGTGAGGTAAAATCATATCACATGTTTCACTTTTATACAAAGCGTAAAGAAGGCAAATTTCTATTTTTAGTTTCTATCTGCACTTATGGTCAGTATGAAAAGTGTTACTCTTTTTAAGTAGTTTCTACTTTAAGGTGGAAATATCCTAGACAAAACCCAAATAATGCTCACTGCTGCATCATATAATTATAATAAATTGTAATCTGATAATACACTATTGTTAGTAGGTTTGGCATTTCTTTCCTATTTTTCCTTGACAATGCAGTTCCACAGTAGCTGCAGTGCAGGAGAAGTATATTAAAGATGACGAGGATTTTAATAACGATGATCAATAGGCATGCACATCTCTTTATGAAGTGGCACAAAACTAAGGTATGTTTTGAAAAGATAGATTGTTCATCCACTTCTTCATTTTTAACCATCTTTCATCCGTTACTATTTCCTTCCATTATTATTTAAGTTATGCCATTGCTGATATTTTTTGTCTGTTACAGGTAAAAACAATCGTTCTTTGGTGCATCTCTGGCACCACAGCTATGGACTCACATTGAGCAAATTTCTAGTCTGCGGCACCACTGTATTTTCTAGTCTGTGGCTGGAAACTTGAATCTGAAGTTTATCATCCCAATGTTTGAAATTCTTATTGTCTCTTTCAAAGAAAAGGCGAACTTGATCTTACTATTCAACTTCATAATAGATATAAAGCTATTGTCTTCAAATTCAACTATATTTTATATTCAGGTTGCATTTGCCAGCAAATTTGACTTTCTAAGGGTATCTCTGAGTAGTTAACGAGTGGAACCCAGGAACAGATGAACATACTAATTTCCATTACTCCATCGAAGATCTCTCTGAAAAGGTGCAATGGATCTCCAATCTTCATGTTTCCTAGTTTATCTATATATGTGACATGATTGCAGTATTTTTTGCCCTCTCTCTTTAATTGGGTATATATTGTATGAAGCAGGTTAACTATAAAACGAATTTGCAGAAGGAACTTGGCTCCCTATCAGACCGGACTGTCCAATTGTGAGAACTAAATTATGTAATCTAGTTCTTTCCATATTGAAAATTTGAAATAACTCATTCCTTCTATTATAACTTATTTTGCAATGATTTTCGTAGATTGAATTCATAGGAAGACTGGATAATCAAAGGGAATTGATCTGATCAGAGCTGCAATGCCAGCTCTTCTGCAAGATGATGTCCAATTTGTAAGCTTATATTTTTATTATTGAGGTGTTATTTAGCTTTATTTCACCTTGTCCCTTCAATAAGAGTAATTCGCTTCTCCTTTTATAGTTGTTTTTGTGCCATCCTCTATCATCAGCACTCTGCCTTCACTATTCTCATGAAATTACACAATGTAGTTATAGTCACCCAATTAGACAGCGCGGTTGTCTTTTATGTGGTTATATTAATTCTTAAACTTTCTCTCTGTCTCTGCAGTTATAGGGCTGTAGATTGTGTTCCACAAAATGTGTATTTTATTTCTGACTTGAGCTATCTTACCTTGTTCAGGTTATGCTTGGGTCAGGGGACCCACAAACTGAAAACTGGATGAGAGCTACGGAAGCTGCTTACAAGGACAAGTTCCGTGGTTGGGTTGGATTTAATGTTCCTATTTCTCACAGGATAACAGCTGGGTAGGTTACTATTGATTTTTAAAGTGCAATGTTCTCACTTCAAAAATTTCAATAATGTTAATATATTTATAAATACACAGCTGTGACATACTATTGGTGCCTTCAAGATTCAAGCCTTGTGGTCTAAATCAGTTGTATGCAATGCATTATGGAACTATTCCTGTAGTTCACTGCACTGGAGGTCTTAGAGTAAGTTAACCTAGAAAAAATTGCATTTGCTTTTGTACTAAGTTCATAGTCTCTATGATTAGAAACGTCAAATATCATTTTGAGTTCTTGTCCCTTTACTGCAGGACACATGGGAGACTTTCAACCCGTTCGCTCAAGAAGGCAGTGGCGAGGGTACTGGGTATGTAATTAATAACCCAAGGGATCACAACTTTTCTGAATATCATAATAAGATAAGGATCCCTTAAGGCTCAGATTGACCATGATTTCCAGTAACCGTTGCTGTCCTATTGCAGTCAATAGTTGAAATTGTAGTATGAGTAGTTGATGAAAAAGAAAACTTCATTGGGATCAGGGAAGTAGTGACAAATCAACTAGAATTTTCGGAAGAATGCTTATTCTTTTCATATGTACTGAAAATGTGTAATTTCATGCACTTCTGTGAACTAGTACTATTACAAAAAACACGTCCACACTTCTCTCTCCTCTCATCTTAATATTGAAAAGTTGACATAATTATTTCTCTGTTTTTTTATGGAGCTTGTCTAACTGTCGAGGAAACCAGCAAGGGAGGGGGGTGTGACCACTCATCCCCGAGATCAGGCGTGCATCTCGAGGGGGATGAGCGGGTCACACCCCACTCCCTCGCTGGTTTCCTCGCCATTTAGAATTTATGTTTTTTATGAGATCCGTTTTATAAGGAATCCTTACCAGTCATATTTTATGTTTGACAGGTGGGCGCAATTTCTCCATTGACAATGGACAATATGTTAGCGGTAATGTTCATTTCTTATTTGAAAAATAAACCAAGATTTTTCAGGAAAATGATCCTAAGAAATGAAAACAGACTTCTTGCTTATGTTTCGGAATTAATAACGCAATAGATTAGGAAGAACAGCTACTGCAACGATACATCATGTTTTGTAGGAAGAGCCCTTACTGCAAAATATGAAAGGCTGCCCCTCCTTACTAATACAATTTATTGTGAAAAATCTTAAAGGACTTGCAATCTGTTTGTATCAAAAGTTCCTCAAAGGAGAGAAGAAACACGATCACATGAGCATTCGTTACATCATCAATGGCTAAGGTTTTGGAGCCGAAATCTTTGATTCTATGCTGAACGCTGCTTTTGAGGGTACGTTCTTTCTTTTGGTTACAATACAAATATACAACACTGCTCAAACTAAACTTGTTTTCCATCTAAGGCATGGTCTAACCTTATCTTGAGTAATTTTGAAGACAAAACTATAGCCTTTAAAGATTAAAGTGGCAATAGCTTAGAGGTGGAGTTCGGGGTAATGCTCACAAATGTAATATTAGAATTTTTCATTGACTAACATAAACCCTTACATTTCTTTGTTGGCATTTGCAACTCATCTGCACTCAGGTGAGCTTGTAGCAGTGAAAGTACAGAGACCTGGTATGTCACTCTTATTGACCCTTGAATGCCTACATTTAACATGATTGAGGCCAGTTGAAGTGATTTGCTAAGGCTCGAAAGGATCTTTTGGTGGCAGTCAACTGAAATGGTGAGCTACCATTTCACTTTTTCTTTCCTTTTGTTGAAGAGGCATAGTAAACTATGATGAGTGGTATCCTGTTCCATTTTTAACTTATTTCAAACTTGCTCATCTATTGGCATTGGTGGGCGTTTATGCAGAAATTCATATTTTCTGGTTTGATAATTGTTCCTTTATTTGTTGCAACGTATTTCCTTTCGAGATTTCGCCATCTTTAAATGTTTTAGTTACTGGTGGGGCGTTTCTGCAGAAATTCATATTCTCTGGTTTGATAATTGTTCCTTTTTTTGTTGCAACGTATTTCCTTCGAGATTTCGCCATCTTTAAATGTTTTAGTTACTGCAGTCCATCATGACTTCTCTTTTGGTCTTTATTGCGACTTGAAGGTGTATGAAGACCATCATTAACTTATTGAGGAGAAAAGCTATTGTGGTTCCGTTGTTCATTACAATTCTCTTCTTTGATCATATGTTAGGTATGTTCGAACACACTTGCATCCTATGGTGTTCGAGTTGGTTAAGAACTCCATGCATGCTGTCCAAGAGCGATTTATGGATCTGAAAGAGATGCACCTCCAGTTAGAATCATAGTTGCTGATGGGTTAGAAGATGTCAAAATAAAGGTACGTGCTTGATTATTTAATGATGAATTGTAGTTGAAATAAACTTTACATACAAGCATCTAAGCTTTGCCATTGTTTATGGCCCATGTGATCAATTACTAGGGTTCTATTTCAGTTTTATCAATAAAGATGTGCATAGTATTAGTATACACCCAAATGCAAGACATACGTACACATTCATATATACATGCAAAACACATATGGTAGCTTTCTTTCTACTCTGTAAACGAGTTAGTTTAGAAAAAGCTCAACTTTCTTGTACCACAGATCTCTGATGAAGGTGGTGGTATACCAAGAAGTGGTCTTCTCAAGATTTTTACATATCTGTACAGTACAGCAAAAAATCCACTGGGTGAAATAGAACTTGAATCCAATGATGGGGCAATAATGGCAGGATATGGATTTGGGCTTCCAATAAGTCGTCTCTATGCTCGCTATTTTGGAGGTGATCTGCGAATTATCTCCATGGAAGGATATGGTGAGTTCAACATCTTTCTTATGTTGTCATTTGAAGTAAACCCATGGAATTTTTAGTCGAACTATCTTTTGATTCTCAACATTTCATTCTATAGTCCACATTTCTTTGTTTTTTTAATGTTTTTACGAGTTCAGCTTGCCTTGGGCGAGAAACAGCTACCATTACTAGTAGATGTTATGTTTCATTATCAGTTGATATTTAATTTAGACATGGAAATAGCATATTCTATGACTTATAGCTTGTTTGTGTTCATAGATGTGCTCGGCGCAAAACTTTTGTAAGCTTGTTTTCTTGATTTCTAGATTTCTAACTGTTTGCTATTTGTTTATTCAGCACTAACATTTGTTGTTCTCTGTAGTTTATATTACTAGTAATAGATGATTGCTTATTATAATTAAAAATCATTTCTTGCATATATTTAAGGAACCTTAAAATGCAGTGTGGTTCCAGCATTCAAGTCTGCAACTGAAGATCTTCTGAGTTCATCTGGCCTTTCAGCACTGGAGCTGCTCGTAAAGGCACTTGCAAAGACAACTGTAAGTGCTTTAAAATTTATTTTTTTCACAAGTGAAATAAGCAAAATAAGAGTATTAACTTGAGGTGTGGCTTGTGCAGGGTTAAAATTTATCTTACAGCTGATTGGATGGGTGATGTGTTTGATGTGCCAGCAGAAGAGCTTGATGCATTTCTTGCAGGTACACTCATGTTGTATTTACATATAGGTTGGTTAGCAGGTCTGTTAACAAGTCTGCAAGTGGTTAGCAAATCTGTTAGCAAGCTTGGAAATCTGGGTTCTGTTAGCAAGTTAGAAAGTCTGGAAGTCTAGATGGTTACACAAAACTGTTGTGGCATTGTTGCTATATCAATGCAGTGATGTCTTGTGCTTTATGAAAATTATAAAGGCATTAGGAACTGATATAAGTCGGGGAGTCTGTAACAGAAAGCATTGATTCATTTTTGTAAACACATTGTAGAAGTGTAGGAGATTGGCAATCTCGAATTGTGCCTAATACATTCTTGTCTATCAGACCATTGTAACCTTTACATTCCAATCAAATAAATCTTCCTTCCTGTGAATTCTTTGTCTTCCCTTTCTGTGATTCTCTTGATAATGCTTGATTAATGCTGAAACTGCAATATCATCTTCCAGTATTCTCTGTGATTGCATTATCAGTTTGAAATTGGATTGTTCCAATTCTGCAGTAGCAGTAAATTAAATTTTTTTTTGTATTATATTATTTTCGCAACAAACCAGTTTTTTTTTTAATTTTGTTTTAACTGCCAACGGCTTACAACCGTGGTCGTATCTTGCCACGGCTGCAAACCGTGGTCTTTCTCCATCAGTTGCCACGGCTTAAAACCGTGGCCATGACTTGACACGGCCAACAACCGTTGCTACGACGTTTGCCACGACTTCTTTCTCCATGTTTAGCCACGGCTTAAAACTGTGGCCAGGGTTAGCCACGGCTTAAAATCGTTGCTACTTTGTTAGCCACGGTTTAAAACCATTGCTATTATCCATACCTTATCACGGCTTAAAACCGTGGCTACTGTGGCCACGGCTAAAAACCGTTGCTATTGTTTCTTGCAACGGTTTAAAACCGTGGCAAAATGCTGAAAATCACCACACCTCCTCAAGCATAAAACCGTTGGTAAAATGTTTAGCAAAGGTTTATAGCCGTTAAAAGGAATTTCGCGACGCCTCTATAGCCCACGGCTCTTAGCCGTGACAATGGGTTACCCCCACGGTTTAAAACCGTTGCTAATGGACATTTTTGGTGTAGTGATAGGTCAATGCAGATGGGAGTACAACCTCCGAAAATCAGTTGGTGCAAAAGAAAACTCCCATGCAAGGTTCACTTTTCAGTAACGTCAATGATATCAGCGAGGCTTGGCATACGCTGAAGGAATTAACGTTCTAGGAAGGGCCATAAGAATTCACTTAAGGGTTGAATCGAACTCTCTCAGCTAACAGTTTGTCTATTTAGTTTTTTATTTTATTTTCCATAGTCAACGTAGAGTTTTAATTCTTAGGAGCTTATGTGATTTTCAATCATTCAAGAAATAAAAGAGAATTACACAAAAACACATTATTGATTACTAGAAAGATGTAACAACAATCGCCCTGAGGCGGATACAAAAGTCTACAAACTACAAGCATCAAAATCCGAGTAAACTCCAAAAAAAGACTTAGAAGTGATAGCTAAGGTACCCAAAGTAGACTCAGCGACTCCTTTAGAAAAGAGGTCCCAAGATCAAGGAGAAATGTGCAAAAGGTGGGTGAAAGGACAAGAGCAACTAGTTGCTAATTGCTTCGCCAAATCACCCTGAAATAATAGCCTGCCAAAGGTAATGTGGACCTTGTGACGAGCTGTACACATCTTCAACCCGACATCTGGCCTCCCAAAGGAAATAGAAGAGGATAGATAAAGATGGTTGTAAGCAACAAGGAAGTTAAGGTGTCACAATGCTACCAAGCAAGGACACTTCTCCCATGTGCGATACTCGAGTGACTTAGAGATACCACCCTCGGAAGTAATGACACATCTGCCAACACTTTGATCAACCTAAGCTTGCAGCAGGGAGTGTCTTCCAACAGATAGAGCAACACAAGGTAACACCAAAGTGTTTCCGAATAAACGACAGACTCATCTCTTGGGTGGGAGAATGTAACTCATCTTTGCAATACGAAAAGAAATTACAATGTCTCGGCGAACCAATTGGGTGCTCACCCGGAGCAGGTGAACATGCATAAGAACATTTGAAGACTCCAATGTTGGTGATCTCCTTTCACCCTTCGGAGAATCCAAAACATGTTATTTGAGTAAGAACATTTGAGGAGGTGCGCTCTGTGGAAGATAATGCTTACAACGATGACGAAACACTATTATATAGACATAGTGGTTAACCAAACAGGCACTTCAACATTGACTATCAGCATTGAATACCAAATGGAAAATGAGAAGATGATGGTTCCCAAAGAAACTACACAAGACCACGTTCATCCAATTAATGATGTTCCACACAACCCCATTAATTGTAGGGGAGTAATCGATACTCAACCGTCCCACGATCTATGGCATACACGGTTTACCATGCAATCTATGTTGTACACATAGCATTTTGATAATACGAAAAACCCTAGCCCTTCCTCTATGGACCCCTGGGCTCAACCCACTGTCCATGTGAACATCAAGAACCCTAATCACTTTTGATACATAGATCACACCTACATATCACCAGCTGATTTGAGGTCATGTATCTTCAAAAGAAAACTCTTCTGCACGATGCACTTCACCCGCATATGTAGGTTTACACACCCGCAACAGGCAAAAACCCTACCTAACCACGCATCTTTTGGGTCATCTCGAAGTTTAGTCCACCCAACGCGAATGTTGATAGTTTAGGAAGTGGGAGACTAATCAGCGCTATTACGCCTTGTGCTGAGGACTCGCCGGTCGTCGAACCTGATCAGGTAACCCTAGCCAGTGATGACTGACAACGACAACTTATGATAAAAGCAAAGACCTGTAGCCCCCACTGCATGGGTGTAGATGGTTTGGAAGGTGGGAGCATTGTCAGTTCCAACTGATGTCGACGATTCGCCACAGGACCACTACACTTCTACAAACCTTGGTCGCCAAATTACCAACCGCAGACTTGTTGCTCACTCCGCACGGGTGTAGATGGTTTGGAAGGTGGGAGCCTAGTAAGTCCCGAACTGATCCCAAAAGCTTGCCACCGGACCATTTCTCTTCTATAGACCATAGTCGTCTAATTTCCCCAAATTTGTAGCAAGATGCGCACGAGTGTAGATGATTTGGAAGGTGGGAGTCTGGTCAGCTCCGAACTGATTTCGATTGTTTTCCATGAGACTAGTGTTCTCCTAGAGTCCATGGTCGCAGAATCCCCTCGTCCCAAACTTGTAGCCTGCTATGCGTGGGTGTAATTGGTTTGGAAGGTGGGAGCCTAATTAGTCTCGAATTGATGTTGCTAAATTCTTTAATAGACCATGGTCGCCGAATTCTCACATCCCAGTCTCACTTGACACGGGACTACAACTCTTCAACAGACCATGTTCGTCGATTTCTCGCATCCCAAACCTATAACTTGCTCGGTACAAGTACAGATGGTTTAGAGTGTGGGAGCACAGTCAACTCTGACTGATGTCAATGGATCACCACGCGACAACCGTTCCCTTTCAATTCGGTGGTCGTCAAAATAAATCACAGCTCAAGCAGCGTCTTCATGCTCACATAGGCTGGCATTCTATTAACAGCAATGGCACTCGCGTCGACCTAAAAATCGACCCGCTGAAACGCGGACAAACCCTACATGGAATGTCAGCCCGAGCTTACGAAACTTGAACCGGGACAAACGCTCTAGCTAAGAGACAAGGCATGTGCTCGACTACCATAGTTCACTCATGCAAACAACCGACAGTAAAATACGCAACCAATAGTCAAATACTCAAAATAATTTCCAAGTGGCTTACCTTAAAGATAAACTACAGCCTGGGTAACCTAGCCCACTTCAAACCATCCGCGGAACACCCACTATTGGATGTAACTAAGCGATAGTGACTTTGAGACCTCACGGAAGAACATGTCAGAGTCGTTCGTGACATAAATTGTCAAACTCTCAGCAACAGATGGACTATTTGGCTTCTTGCTAACCCAACCAGACTTGTGTCAAAATAAAACAACAAGGCAAAATGGAAAGTGCAAGACAGGGAGACCGATCACAATACGACCACAAAGTGTACTCAATATAAGTACAAGTTCACAAAGTACAAGTGTACAAAGTCTACTTCTCATGAAAAGGGACTATAGAAACAAGAGAACTAGGCTTAACAGAGGAAGGAGTGGGAGTTGTGACCGCACACGCCTCAACTTGAGAATCATGATCTGGATCGCCCTCTTATTCTAATGACGAAGAAACCACTACTAAGTTTGCGTATGACATCTTCTTATAATAAGAAAGGTCCCATTTTTAATGTTATCACAAGCCATCAAAATAGTAAACAAGGAGGAAGGTGAGATTCTTGAACAAGGAGAGTTCTTAGGAGCCTCCATGGTGATGTGGAGAAGAAGAAATCAGACTCTGATGCTAAGTCTATTGAGATTAAAGCGCTTTATTGGGCGAGTGATGATAAAGAAGGCAAGGAGGTGAGTGATTGGTTATTGGGCTAGTATGATCTAAGGAGTAATATAGGGCTCAAATAAAGAGGGAGAGGGAAGAAAAGAAAATGACTGATTCGATGGTTGGAATTTGTTCTGATTGTGAATCGGATGGGGAAGATGTTGTTCAAGTGTATGAGGGCGAAGAATTGAAAATAAAAGAGGAGTTTCAAAAGAGGGTTAATGGAGAGGGGATAATGTGGTGGTTGAGGTGGAAGTTTGAGTTCAGGTTGGGTTGCAGGAATCTGATGGGGATGGGCAGAGATGTAATAATGAGGGATTGAAGGGAAGAGTCACCCTCTTTGTGGTCAATGGGTGTTGAGCTTAACAAGATGTTGGCGGTGTCTATGGTGGTTTTGAACTTGGTGTGAATTGGATTAGCAAAACAAATAAACAGTTTATTTGTTTTTGGTGATTCTTTGGTTGATAATGGCAACAACAACAGATTTTCTTCAACCTCATCTGATGCTTACCCAACTACAAAGTCATGAAATGAGATCGTCATCCTGTTGCTTTGATGCTGACCATAATGTAGTTGTATTCTTATTTCTATAAATATATTCAACTAAAGTGTTATTTATAGTTATTCAAAAAGCTGCAATAATTTATGCAGATGAAGGCTGAATTATATCTGTTATGCAAGAAGGGATAGTAACAAAAATGTTGTTCTTATGTCAAACAAATAAATAAATTTGGGGTTCTTCAGCTCAGTAGGAAGCTCTGCTTCTTCTACTTTACTTATTATTGACACTTGAGATTATTTCTTCTTTGATGAGTTGATTCAGAATGTATAAGAAACCCTGGTTAAGAACGTCAAAGTGATAGGAGTGAGGTCCACAATAGACAGCTGCCCAATTCAACTTTGGCTTATGTGTTAAGTAGGTTCAATATAGTAACCGGTACAGTCCGAGATTGGATTTCTAGAACCGGTTCTATCCCAGTTAATACCGGTCTGGGATCGAGACCGGGATAAAGTTGTTGAAACTATTTGGGCATGGTTTAAAATGGTCCGAATCAGAACGTGATGGATCGAGATTCTTGCCAAACCCAAGGGTTGGGGCACTCTTAGAAACTTGGGGATTTCGCTGCTTAAGAAGGATATATTGTAAATAACACTTTAAATCAATCTTTGTAAGTGGTTAGAAAGTGAAAGAATAGGTTATTTTATTGTCTTTCATTGAGGCTCTTTTTGTTTCAAGAAAAATAAATATTCAATAAAAAATTGGAAATAAAATTTCAAGAATTTTTATTTTCCAAATTTTTTTTTGTGTAATTTGGTTTTGTCATGGAAATAAATATTCAAATGATCAAATATTTGCCTTGTGTGATAGCAGATGGGTTGATTGTGGTGGCAATAGTAGTAGTCGTTGTAGTGGCCTTGGTGGTGGTGGGGAGTAAGTTTTGGTATGGCAGCGGCGACAGTGGTTTTGCTATGATTGAGGTGGTTGTGTTATGGTGGTGGTGGTTGTCTTGTGGTAGTGTTTAAAATGGTTGGTTGTTGTGCTATGGTGGTTGTGGTGGGGAAGGCAGTTGTGTTATGGTTGTGCGGAGGTGGTGACGGAGGTTGTGTTATGGTGGTGTTAGTAGTTGTTTTGTGGTTGTGATATGGTGGTTGTGGTTGTGGCGATCATTGCATAACTTTTGTTGTGATGGTGGCGGCAGTTGTGTTATGGTGGTGGTAGTTGTGGTGGTTGTGCTATAGTGATGGCAGTGGTGATTGTGGTATTTATGGTGCTATGGTGGTTGATGATACATCAAAACGGTCCAAACTTTGCACTGTATACATGTCATGATGATCTCGAGCAAAAATATAGGCCCTAGAGTCAGCTCAACATTGATCCGGCCCAAGCGGTTCTAAGCCCCCTCAATGCAATCCGCCAAGCGGACCTGAATTCTTACATCTTGCTAAGCCCACGTGTCTCACAACAATCTTCAATACCTGTAAGCTCTGTTAAGGCAAGTATCTTGAGGATTAGCTATGGACTGGCAAGTATAGTTGCTTATTGCTTCCAACTAGGAAGTAAGTTCCATAGTATGAATCACATATGGAGACTACTACCTATAGACTACTATTGGAACATGAACTATCTCCCGCGTATCTAAGAGCCCAAGCCTCCATCTTCGAAACAACAGAACCTTCCACCAGCTAATGGAGATCAGGAGCAACACAAGCCTCCATCTCTGAAAAAGAATAGAGAGCAAGTGCATTAGAGTCACACCCCTACTAGTTCCCATTGGACAAGAGGAGGCGACACAGCTAATGCAGAATCGGCTCTTTGGACAGAGAGGATGACCCAGACGTGCTTTACCGTCTCTCTGTTCAACCATTCATGGACCATATCATGAACCAGCCCCTTCCAAAGAAGTTCACGCCTCCAAAGCTTGACTTCTACGACGGGACCATTGACCCATTCAACAACTTACGCCATTACCAGCATGTAATATCACTCAAAGAAGGATCCGAGTGTGATTTGCAGAACTTTCCCAACCAGTCAGAAAAGGTCAACACTAACATTGTTCCACAACCTCCCTCCGAAGTCGATCAACTCATTCAAAACGCTGGTGAATGAGTTCTTGACGCATTTTGTAGGAAGTCAATGCATCCAAAAAGGCCCATACTACATACTTTCTCTCAAGCAGAGATCCAATGAGACACTCAAAAAGTATGTCATGCAATTCAACGACGAGTTGACACTCATCGATGGCTGTAGCGATGACACAACCGTGACAACTTTTATCGCGGGGCTAAAAGAGGGAAAACTCTATGAGTGTCTCACCTTAGAACCCCCTTTGGATATGGCGAAACTCACCAAAAGCGCCCAAAGGTACATCACATTAGAAGAGTTGAGAACCGTGAAGAAAGAAAAAAAAATATGATAACAACCCTCCACTTCTAAAGACATGAAGGAAGGAAGGAAGGAGGAGTGAGGATGAAAAAATAAGCAAGCGAAAGCGCAATGACAACAGGTCAGACCCTGGCCGGACTATGCCAGAGAAAGCATCAAACTACATTGGATCTTGTGTCGTGACCCCCCTCAATTCTAGCCTATCGGACGTCCTGAAGTCCATGAAAGACTGGGACGATCTAAAATGGCCCTCAAATCAGCACGAAAATCCCTCCAAGTGTGACAACAACAAGTACTACTCGTACCACAAGGAGGGTGACCATGATATTAACGACTGCAAGAGTCTAAGTTATGAGATTGAGTATTGGATCCACAGGGGCAAGCTAAAGGAATTCATTTGCTCTGAGAAGCAACCAGAACAATCCAGGGACTGGGAGAGTAAGTCAAGGAAATAGAAAAAGAGACTTTGAATATAATCTATGTCCTTCATGGAGTGGGACAGGATGAAGACTAGTCGACAGGTCCCGCAAGCAGACTCTACTGGAGATGAGGACAGACACGTTTGCTACTCGAGGGTGCAAAGCCGCATTCCCACATTAAGCTTTACAGACAAATACCTCAAAGGAGTCCGAGCACCACACAAAGATACTCTAGTCATCTCGGTCTCCATTGCAAAGTGGGAGGTAAAGAGAGCTCTGGTAGATATGGGGAGCTAGCTCAACTTCATGTTCTACAACGCGTTCAACACTATGGATCTCAAGGAGGATAACCTGACGTCTTCAGACTACTCGTTGATCGGATTTAGCACAGAAAATTGCTTCCCAATCGGGAAGATTAAGTTAGCAGTAGTGGCAGGAGAGCCACCTTAACCTTTATAAAAGTCTTGTTTATGGACTTCATGGTAGTAGACGTGCCGTCTACCTACAACCTTATCTTGGGAAGATAATGGCTTTACCAAATGGAGGCCACCTTTCACCGGTGCGTTAAGTACACTGCTAACCACTCTGAAGGAACGATACGTGGAGACCAGTCTATGGCTTGAGGCTGCCATTAAGTCGTGTTAAAGCAAATATAATGTTCCCAGATCCAACCGGATCCTCCAGTGCATCCTGAAATGGAGTCAGATCCTGCAATTGTGGACGCAAATCTCCACTAGCAAGAGATCCCAATAGTGGTGGCTAAATTTAGAACAATCAAGCGGAACAAAAGCAATCCCCTCTTCAACCCAGCATAATGGAGAGGTCAATGCAGACAGGAGTACAACCCCCCAACATTTCGTCGGCGTAAAGATTTACTCCTACATAAGGTTTACTCTTCAGTAGCCTCAGTGACATCAGCGAAGCTCAATAGTCCGCTGGAAGTATCAACGATCCAACAAGGACCATGCGAACTCACTTTAGGGCCGGGACAACTTCTCCCCGCCAACAGTTAGTCTATTTTCAATTGTTTATTTTTCTTTCCAAAGTCAATGTAGAGTTTTAGTTCTTAGAAATGTATGTGATTTGCAATCATTTAAGAAATAAATAAAGAATTACATAAACACACTCTATTGATTATTGGAAAAATGTAACAACGAGCGCCCTAAGGCGGATACATAAGACTACATACTACGAGCATCTAAATTCGATGTGACATAATGACTCACTTAAACAATCCGACTCCAGAGAGAGCTAAGGTACCCAAATTAGGCTCCGTGAACTTTTCGATAACGTTATCTGCGAGCAATTGTGGAACGAAGGACTGGCATGTGCAAGAGTAGGATGAAATAACACGTCCAATCCAAGGGCCCTACTGATGCAACCCTCAAATATGGTCTGAGGTGGTACAAAATCAGCAACCGAGAGCCTATGAAAAGATACTGCAAACTACGGCCAACTCACACGCTCAATCCGGTCGATAAAATGAATTTGGGACAAGTATCAGATTGATACAGGTCGAGTGCACCCTCCAAAAGAAGGGATGAGAAAAGCGTCAAGGAGTCAATGGACCAATCCAGCCGACCATGTCCAACACCACCTCGTCCCAAGATCCTTAATTTCAGCGCAAGGTGAGTCAATGGGTTAATTGAGAAGTGATGGAGGCGATCGCTTCAGAGTTGGCTAATGGTATTATCTTTGAGATTAAGTGTTCCAGAGCAGTAAATGTCAGAAATTAGGAAAAGAAATTATGAGATCTCAACGAAACAACTAGGTGCTCCTCCAGAGTAGGTGACCACACTTAGCATCGATTCTCATCATGACTCATCGGCGCAAATGTCTGAACATTCGAAAACTCCAATGATGGACTTCTCCCTTTAGCCTTTGAAAATCCCAAAGCATTTTCTTCAAATAAGAAAATTATAGGAGATACGCTTTACAGAAGATAATGCCTACTACAATGAAGAAACAACATTGTATAGACATGATGGTTTACCAAACGTGCGCTTCAGCATTAACTGTCAGCATTGAGTACCATATGGTAAACAAAGAGACGACACTTCCCAATGCAATTGCATAAGTCCACGTTCGTACAATCAACGGGGTTGCATCCAACCCCATTAATTGAGGGGTGTAACCGAAACTCAACCGTCTTGCATCTACATTGTACACTTGCTATCATGCAATCTAAGTCGTACATGAGCTACATGCAATCTACGCAGTACATATAGCATATTACGTACAAGAAATCCTAGCTCCCACTCTACGAGCCCATGGGCTCAGCCCACTATTCAAACAATATTCTACCATGTGCCTGACACGAGCATCAGAAACCCTAGTCATTCCTAACACATGGATAACACCTGGATATCACCAGGTGATTCAAATTAATCCTATATTTTCATAACTCATCCACACAACACACTCCGCTTGTGGATATAGGCTCGCACGCAAGCAGCTGGCAGAGCCTCTATTTAGCAGTGCAAGCTTAGTTAGCCTTGGCTGATGATGACGACTTTCGGTTCACCCTGACACCTAGTCCACCCAATGAGAATACCGATGATTTAGGAAGTGGGAGTCTAATCAGCGGTGTCAAGTCTTGTAACGACATCTCGCCAAGGACCATTGCCCCCTTCGCGGGCAACGGTCACCTAACCTTATCAGGTAAGCGTAGCTGGTGACGACTAGCAACAACAACTTTTGATCACAGCTAGACCTATAGCCCATTACGCCGTACTATAATGAGATGGATCTCAATGGAGCAATGACTGATGAAATTTTACTCTTATAGAATTTGTGGAGTTCTAGTTGTAGCCTAATGGTAATAGGAGTATGTAACCCAAACCATAAATATTGGGTTGCCTACCAAAAAAAATCGATTGGGTATTTTCTATTCGGTAACCCTAGACAAGTGAGGAGGGGAAGGAGAAGTGAAGAGTGTCAAGAGATACCTCAAATTCAACATCTTTATTTTTTTAATAGAATGAGGAGGAACATAATCGCCTACTTTGTTGCAACACAATGATCAAAGGAGAAGATCACGAAGAGAGCTGTACATGGGCTTTCGCTTTAGGTTCGTGGGATAAATACGCTTTTTGTGCTTGAGGAAGATTTTATTTCCTCACTCTTGGTCTTTTATTTCTTTACTATTTGATTGGGTAAACTCGAAACCGGTGACAACTTTCTAAGCTTCACATATAAGTTTTCCACCTAATGCCAAATTTCTTGTAGTGTTCTACTGAGCATTTTCTTGTTTGATTGCTTGGTCTTGTAATTAGTTTTTTTTCTCCTTTACCTTTGTTGTGAGTTTCCGACTCCTTTTCCTATATTTAGAATAAGTTGTTTTACTTTTCAATAACTTGATACATGAATATAGTAACAACACGCATTTACTTGAACAAAAAACAAGAAAATTCTTATAGAATCACTATGTGTTTTATGAATCTTGGTAATATGGATGCATGTGTTCTAAAGATTAATTATTACGTATATTTGTGTTGACACTTATTACTTTCTAATATCGAATGCATGTTTTTTTGGTAACTGCAATGCAAGGTCGTACCAACAATGGTTCCTCCCACCATTAATCAAGTAGTTCTAATGGTAGTGATGTACATCCAATAATCCTTATTTTGATGATCTTGGTTACCATGATGATGAAATATTAAAGAATTTTGGGAATATGAATAAATGTCGATAAGTTAAGAAGCTTAGTTTTACTATAGTAAACTTCATTTTTTGTATCGCCAACATGGTGGTAGTTGATATCATTATTAAGCTTTTGTAGACTAGTTTGAGGATGATATATGCAATAAAAGAATGCATTATTGTGAATAATGGGTATCTGATTCCTTTAATTTTTTGATTGTGCATGACCCAAATTTTGGTGGTCCCATCTGAGAATACGTGCTAGTAGACAGCTACAGTAAATTGGTGACGAACGAATCATCACAAATATAATAAAAGTGTGAGGAAATTTTCGTCACACGTAGATATTTTAATGTATTAAATCACTACTGTGACACACTGTTCCTCAGATATAAATTACATAAGTGAGAAAAGATTTCTCACCAAAAGTTCACAATAGATATTTTTAATGTATGAAATCACTATCGTGACAAACTGCTCCTCACGTATAAATTACATAAATGAGGAACGATTCTTCACAGAAAGTGAATACATGTGATGCCAGATTTTCATCACACATAACACTATAGAGTGCCAAAATTTTCATCACCCATGTTGTAATTGTATACTTGTGCTAAGTTTATGTGAGGAACCACTCGCCACATTAGCAGATTGTGTGACGAGTAAAAAATTTGTCACATAGTACTTTCCTTAATCCCCCTTATGTGAGAAACACTGAGCCGACTAAAATTTCTCGTCGTTGCTGAAACATGACAAATTAACATGTTTCGATGAGGAACACCGTTCTTCAGTAGAGCCCAATTTTCTTGTAGTATAACTTTTATAATTCTTAACAATAACGATACTGGTTATAGCTAGCATCTAAACTTTCCAGCTTGAGAAAACTGAGTATTGGTGGAAACAAAATGTTAAACTTTCTGGGCTTGGTGTGAAAAGTTTCATCTGGTGCTTTAATGGTCCATTCCCCCACAGGGTTTGATAGCTCACAATATCGACTGACAATGTTGTGGAGGGAGGTGTACTATTGCGATTATAAGAATAACGTTTACAAGCTAAGTTGTTCAATTTTGGAGAAGGCATAAAAAACAATGACGAGTCCCTAGCATTGATGGAGGGATTAAGATGTGTAAATAAGTTTTAATTATACAGACTAATTCAAGAATTGGCAGATGGTGATGGATGATACATCAAAATAGATCAATCATCGCGGCCATACACGTGGTAGAGAACATCCATCACGAGGATCTAACATCCCATCTACTAGGCCACTTCATAAATCCCAAGAAGAATAAAGCTAACCATAGAGGCCCAGAAAAGGCCCGCAATAAGAAGATATAATCAAAGCCCGAATCTAGACCCAAAAAATCAAAGCCTGAATCTAAGCCCGACACGAGTTCTCTCATAAAGAAGATGAACATTGCACCAAAAACGAGTTGTGAAGGGAGTTACGCCTCCACGAACACATCTCTGTCAAGGAGGATATTGTTACAAGAAACATCTCCTTACTTTTGCGTCTAACATGCTTAAGTCATGCAGAGAATTAACCGCGAGCATTATAAAAGCTAAAGGGAACGTTTGCCACAGGTATGCAACTTTGACTGAGTTTTGTCCAGATATACTTCCTTCTTCAAACAAAGTTGTTGACTTAATCATCGGAGTGATTTTGGTCACCAAAAAGATGGTCCTTGGCAATCTAAAATTTGTTTTATAGGTCCAATTCACAAGAGGATGATTTTTGGACGCATCAGTTTGGAATTGTTTGTGTGGAATGGAGAGTTGGCTTTCTAAAATAAGATCCACAATGACGAAGTTCACCAAAATTAGATAAATGATCAACAAACTGTCAGAACAAATGACACACCCAACAGATCATCAACCCAGTGACAACAACAACAACTCTCCTATCGGCAACAATGTATCACAAGTAGCTCACGAATAAGATGTAGCCCAAATCTTCGAGCCAATGGCACCCGAGAATGAAGACCCACGACATGCAACAGCTCAGAGATGCCAGACATCCGGTGACGCTGTCATGGATCCTCGGGTAAACCTGTTTATGGTTTAGATGAATTACATTACGAAGATGCTAGAGAAAATCACTTAGCAGTGCATCTAGCCAGCTGATTATGTCCAGGCATTGCCCCAACAAAACTCTGCTAACCGAACTCAAGGTAGTGTCAAAGTCCAAGCAAAGCCCCAATAGGGAAACTTCAAGAAAAATGAACTCCTCCAAGGCAAGACTCCCTAGTGTGAGCGCTCACTGAGATCACGATCATAATAGGAGTCACTGGTCCCAACGTGTTATACAAATCAGCCAAGTCGCCATTCTCTGACAACCTCATGAAGACTCCTATGTCGAAAAAGTTCACTCTGCCAAAGTTCAAAGTATATATGGTACCACCGACCCAACGAATCACCAGAGACACTTCCACCATCTAATGGCATTGAAAGAGACCTCGAAGTCGATTCGGTGGAAAACATTCCGAACTAGTCTTGCCTCCAAAACAATGAATTGGTTCAACAGCCTACCACTGAGGTCAATAGACTCCTTTCAGGCATTAGCCACCGCTTTTATTATGAGATTCATCAAAAGTCAACGGATGAGGAAAGAACCACACTACCTCCTGCATGTCAAATAGAAGCCCAAATAGACGATATGGAAATATGTCACTTGTTTCACCAAAGAACTGACAATGATTGATGATGCAGTGATAATACAGCCGCCGCAACTTTCACTGCCTGGTTTAAAAAAGGCTATTTTTATGCTTTCAACTTAAAACCTTTAAAAAACATGGAGGTCTTGTTGAAAACAACCCAAAACACACATGTCTCTTGAAGATATGAAAGCTGTCATGAGGAAAAATGAACAAAAAATGAAAAACCATTCAAGAAAAAAGGAAAAGGAAGGAAGACAGAAGGCGAGACGATGGAGCACGGGAAGATAGCGATCAAAGGTTCGAGTTCAGCTAGCGGGAATCCAGGACGGGCCAATCACGAGCGAATAACTAGTGTAATGTAAAAGGAATACAAACCATACATAGCCCTAAAGACAAGTCAGACCAATATCATGAAGTACATGGCGAATTGGGAGAACGTTAATTGGCCACCCAGAATTAGAGGAGAACCAGAAGGAATAACAAAATTAGGTATTGTTCATTCCACAAGGATCATGGGGATGATACCGAGGAATGCTATAAGCTGAAAGAAGAAACGAGAAATGGATTCAAAGATGATGACTCAATGAATTTATTGGAATGTCAGACAAGCAGCTCAAAGGGAAAGAAAAAGTAGATACCACTGCCATGGGATCGAAAAAACTATCTGGGGAACTTATATACGCTTTACACTGCGTCTACCCAATCAAATACGCATCTTCCACTCGAGCAAATTTATATCGGAGCGGAAAAACTAACGCTTTGAAGACGGTTGCACCGGTCGACTCAAGGACTCCACCAACGGATGCAAACCAAGTCTGAATAACCAATAAAAGAATTAACGACAAACTCCTTCAAACATCAGCAAGTAATGCCAAGCATGGTACTGGCCGCAGAATGATCGGACAGTCTGACACTGATATTGAAGTGTAACCGGTCTAACCAATACTGCTTGGCTATCGGATTAGAAAACACCTGGAATCAGTTAACTTCAGTGATGAACGGTAAGCAAGAGCAATAGAAAATCAAGCAACGGAAATCACAAATGAAACAAGAAATAGCAACAAATCTCCAAACACGAGAATGGTTCCCAACCAAGCAATGAACAAAAGGAAAAAGCAAATCACTCCCCGATGTAGCGTAATTGCTCTAAAAAATGACCATTAGGAACAATCGGAATATCCAAAAGGGAAAATCAATAAAATTACAAATTCAGAACCATCATCCCTCAAAGGATAAAAGCATCAAAATTCAGCTCTGCAAAACAATTAGCATATAAGGACAAAAGGAATCAGAACGCAAGCCGAATATATATAACAAGTTTTTGGTCTGATTAACCAATGAAGTTAATGTTGGATGAATGAGTCAACTAAGTAAAAACAACTTCGAGTCGACTAGAACATCGAACAAACGAAGTAAAGGTTAGACGAACGAGTCAACAAAGTAAAAGCAACTTCGGATTGACTAAAATGTCGAATCAAATAAGTAAATGTTGGACGAACGAGTCAACTATGTAAAAGGAACTTCGGGTCGACTAGAAGGTTGAACCAACGAAGTAAAGGTTTGACGAACAAGGCTTGAGTAACCCCGACCGCTTTGATCCGTTCCGAGTAATGCGCTCTTAACATGTCAGATTGATAAAGAACATGGGAACACACCAACAACAGCACAACAAGCTTCCACCCAAGAAAAACCACAAGATTATGACTAGGTTGATAACCTGAACCAATCACCCTTGTGTAAGCAAGATAAATCATCCCAACCATTATATGCCTAAGGCTATCGTCAAAATGAAGGCTCTGATCCAGCACAGGCGGCGAAGGCATCTTCACCGACTGTTTGTTCCGTTAATCAACTTACGTGCACCATCCTGCACGTCAAGCCGGGAAATCAAGCAAAACTTCCCGTCTGAGTATACCCGAATCTTGTCAGGGGTAGGTTTTGTCCTACAGATCAACGAATGAAGATCGCGGGGATCAGAAAGCATAGGAGAACCACCACCTACAACTAGGAAGGAACAAGGAATGACAAGAGAACCATCCTCACCCTCTCGTTGTACAGTAACCAAAGCAGAAGCGGAATGAGTGGCAGGTCCAATTAGAATAGAAGAGCCTAAGTAGACAAAAGAAGGTGGGACCTCCTCCCCATCATTAACAAGAGAATAGAGAGAATGAGGAGATTGCGTCTCATGAACTCAATCACGACCACTAAGCTCCTTAGACTGGACAACAACCAGTTCAAACATCTTATCATCGATGGCCCTACACTACACCAAAAATGGCCATTAGCAACGGTTTTAAACCGTGGGAGAAAACCATTGGCACGGCTTAGAACCGTGGGCTGTAGGGGCATCGCTAAATCCTCAGTCACGGCTAAAAACCGTGGCAAGTCCTAGCCACGGTTATAAACCGTTGCAAAGGCTTTAGCCACGGTTTTAAGCTGTGGCAACAGTTAGCCACGGTTTTTAGCCGTGGCAAATTTTTTATTTTTTTTTGTCACGGTGTTAAGCCAATGCCGTTCTACTGACATTTTGACCCACTATAAGCCAATAAATAAGTGATCAAAGTCTGGTCACATGGAACAAATATATTGATCCCACTTCATACCATGGGACTAAATATTTTGGTACTTCTGGGTGTGAATAAGAGAAGAGTGAATCAATATCAATTTGGTTCCATTGACCATCAACTGGAGTAATTTTGATTTTCGATACAGTTTATTGATGACAAACATCATGTACAAATCAGGAAATACAAATTAAACCATCCACCTCGGATTTATTACATTGCACAACAATATCATCCTCACTAGCAGTATTACGTACACATTAAAATTAAGTAAAATCAACAGCTTGGTGCAGCCAAATCATCATCTTGTTTTCTGCAAGAGAAAAAAAACAGGAGAAGCTTAGTATTCAGACTGTCAAACATGCACCAATTTGATCATTGTCATAAGATTACTCTCTAAGACTAATGAGACATGCTAGGATATTGAGCAAACTACAGTATAAATAATGACAGCATCAGCTCATTGCAGTTACGTGGTTTTCCACTTATTTGCCAAATTAGTTATCAAATGATCTGAAAGACTACGTCTTCAATTCACCTTGTATGTACACTGGCTCAGCTGGAAGCATTGTATGCCCACAACATCAAGGTATGACAACAATGAAGTGAAAATGCAGGAAATGCGATTTTCTTATTCATAAGTATGCATAATAAGAAGTGACAAAAAAGTTCCAATGCCAAAGCAAATTGAAACCTAAAAAGGCATAGTCGCAATCACTTGCAAGAGCATTTATATAAAACTCCAAATACCTAAGGTTGAGAATAGGCTGCCTGGCCAATGATCCAGGCAAAGCTACCTCTTCCTAGACAGGCTTAGGCATTGACTCTCATAGATATTAAGTAGTCAAATGAAAAAGTTGGAAAATATGAGGATAGAATAAAAAGAAAGAGTAAAAAAACATAATACTTCAACACACAAGAATTACATTGACAAATCCCCTGCACTGTCTTCCCAAGACCCATCTCATCAGCCAAAATCCCATTTAGCTTATTGTTATACAAAGATAGCATCCATTGCAACCCAACCTGCAAATACAGAGGACTAGTCAACTCGAAATACCTACATTGAGCAGAAGAAATAAGAAACGACTAAAAATGAAGAAGAACCCAACAAAACTAAAGAGGTTGCAACCCACAAGCTGATAATCTTGCATAGTCCCAGCACTTAGCATGGAAGGTTGTCTAATGACCTTCTCATTCACAGCATGAGCAAGATTATAATATCTGGTGAGAAAAATATGAAACAGAAATCAGCCCTGAAAAGTACAACAAATTCAAAGTTGATCGATTTTTACAAGAGTATATATGGTGAGTGTGCTGGTGTGAAATGAGAGGCGTGGAGAGTGCAATGGAGTAAACTTTTCACCTAAGAACTTGTAAAAAGAACACAAGATTGGTGGAGGTTGTTGATTTACATTCTTAGGGGTATAGGTCTCAAGGACATAAAAGATTCTTAGAGATGAAAAAGATGGGATGTTCTTTGTCGCCCTCCATGTCTTTCATTGCTTTTCATTTCCTTGGCTGATGGCTTTGTCGGTGGGGGTGGAGCAATAAGTTTCTTCTCCATTAGATCTTCTCCATTAGATCCATAACATGTTGAACTTCATCAGGTCACCATCTGAAATTGTCAATGGTGACATTGTCACATACTTCAACCCCATTTCATAGAAGTACTTGAGTAGGGACATGAGAGCCAAGAAACCAACCTTGTGACCTGCCCTTCTCTAAGTGGATTTCTATTTGAGTACAAGATCCAATAAAATTATACCAAAACCCCATTGCCCCATATAGAATCTAAGCAAAATAAGGAAAACCCATCAACAAAAACTGAAACTTAAGAGACTCCATTAAAAGAAAAGATCAATTATTGCAAAAAAAAAAAATTTGTTCGAGTACCTGGAGTTGAGGAAGTTAAAGTTGTTGAGCTTCTATGGTTCACTTGAGCTGATTTGAAGAAACAACAATTACCCATACTTGCTTGACCTTTCTTCTTCCCTCCTTTTTGTTGATTCTACTCCCAAGTTGCACAAACAATCAAACAGATCAATTGCAAAGCCCTCATTGGCAGGCGGTGCAACAACCATACGCTGTCGTTTGATTTTCCAATTTTGCTGCAATCTGTTCAGTTGTTGAAAAAAGTTGATGAATAATGTCAATAAATAAGTAATCATAGTCACACGAGGCATGTAATTAGACGACAGACACGTTGGAACAGGATACCCCATCACAGTTTCATCATCAGAGACATGTAACAAAAGAGAAATGAACAATGAAGATAAAGAGTTTGAGATGATGCCTAAAGAATGATTCTTGAACTAGGTTAGATGGCCACCACATGTAAGGAGAATCAACACGGAACTTTCTGAATAGGCCAGCCCATCCGTAACCAAGCATCTATTCTCCATCAAGAATCGAGAAAAGACTAATTTCAAAATGAATACATAATTTGATCTATTCATCTAGTTAACATGGGTGAAAAATGAAGCTTCAGAGTTGCACTGAAATTCATAGTTTGAATCTCAACATTTACATGCAGGGACATGTCTAAAGATGTAAGAATTTCGATGAGATCGTAATGGATCAATTTATCAAGTTCATGATAATCAGGCTGTCAGACGAACCTGCTCAATTGGGCAATCATTCACTTCTTCATCTGTATACAAAGATTAGAACTTCGGTTAAAATGACATTTACAACAAATAGTTGAAGCAAGTTTGGCAACTGAAGTGACCTGACTTGAAATTTCAGCTTTCGGAGTCACTGTATCCAGCTTCTCTGCACCATTCATCCTTCAAAAGTTTTGGACTCAATGAAGCTATTTTGATGAGTCTGCAGTCATGTCTGATAGTAATGTTATCAAACCTGCATAAAAAAATCATTTTCAGGCAAATAACCCTATCAACCTGCAAATCTGCCATGAACTCAGCTCAACCTGCAACCTGAAAGCTTTTCAGCGTTGCAAGAAGTGTGCATGTCATTCACAAACAATACCAGTATGGGTGACAAGTCATTCAAAATTCATTAAACCTACAAGTTGGGAATAGTCGATGTTCTGCGTTGAAATAAGCATGCAAGTTGCTGAGACACTTCACATTAAAATTATGACGTAATAGAATGATCTTCAAGCTGGATCGAGAGGATATATAGCATTGTCATATGAATATCACAAACTCTGCAGGGTCCAGTTAATGGTGGAACAAAACCATAAATGCATTCATTATATTCCTTTTCTTTGACAAAAGCATAAATGTATTCATTCATATTCATACTACGATATACTTCAGTATGAACTGATAACCTCGTTCACACATTTTGTTGATCACTTTTCTCAAACCTGATTTAGTGTAGTGAGGCGACCTCGAAGACGCTTTGGTGCTATTTCAACTACAAAAACAGGTATCGGTTTATCCATTTACATATGTCATAATGTTTAAAATCATAAATTTTTTCACCATTTTGTCTACAACTAATAGAAAAGGTTAAAAAAGACTTGCCACATAGGAAAATACTTTCATTTCGTATCCTGTGGATAGTCTTCCAAAGTCAAGTGCCAGAGCTCCCTATGAAAAGGTTTAAACATGGAAATGTTGGAACATATTTGATGAGGAAAAGCTTATAAATTTTAGAAATGAAATACACATTATTGAGAATAAACAGAGTACAGATGAAGCAAGCCTGTGCAAAGTATATGGCAAGCCATCCTGCAACACAAAAAGCAACTGACGTTCTCATTGCCTGTGCCCCATTTCAAAAAAGAAGCGATGACTTGAGTATCTTAGGAACACAAAAAGTCCCATTCAGGTTAGTGTTGAATACAAAAAGTCTGATCTTAGGCAAACTCTGGATATAGATTGAATGACCTTCAACTGTTTGAAATGTGAAACAACTTATTAGAATATAGTAAGTCAAAGTAATAGAAAAACAAAGTCGTATACGAATAACAGATTTATGAAAATGCCAACTGGATCCACACTTGAAATACCAATTAGCATACACATATAAAGGTAATATGAAAAGCAAACTACCTTCTTCTGGATTTACGTTAAAGTGTTGTTTATATTGAAGGAAAGCATGTTTACCTCTGTCAAACACTGGAGAGTCAGATTCCTATATGATCCCACCGGGAAGAAATTCAGTAATCTTTCTAGATTCCTGAATGTTCATATTTTAGCACTTTGATTTGGCTTTTTCATCTATCTTGCAACCATCCATAATATATTTTCCATTTGACTTTGACCTTTTTCATTTCCGTTAAAAATTCATCAAACAAAATACTTTTGGAAATTGAATACTTGAATTTTGATCAACTTCACAAACTTAAACTTGCATTAATCAAAACGAATAAAAGCAACGGAATGTGGACTATGTAAGAATTATTTTTGTCTGCATAGATCACTGGAAAAAATAAAAATAAATAACAAAAGTAGTAATAACTCAAAAGAGCTTTGTGGTACTACCGTACTAGCACAACACCAATCAAGGCAAGAACTGCTAAATAAACAAAACAATACAATTAAAACATACAAAAAAGAAAGTGAAAGATCATACTAAGTCAAACCCGTTACAATAACATAGAACCACAGATAGAGGGTTCCCTCACCCACTGGCATTTGGTACTCATTACGTGAACCTTTATGTGTATCGTGTGTTTTCTTCCATTGTAAAATTAGAATAACAATCTTTCTTGTCAGCTACATCAGGCCAAAATGAGAGTTCAACAAGTTGCACTGCAACAATTAAGACCTTTGATCCCAGCACTCATTAATGTTGCCAAAGATCATTGAGCTATCCATATGGTTAACCATTTCTTCCATTTATGTTAAAGCAATAAATCACACTCCAATTTTTAGTATTGCAACAATAACAGCTTACCTATTCAGTGACTGTTTAAGCTCTTTAATCTTTTGCTGAGTCATCTTTCCTCTTGAAAAATCAAACACCTCTTCACTGAGCAGCTGAGAAACAACAATCCACATTGCATATTATAACACAGTATACTAACTAATCCCAAGATTTTAGAAATATTAGTCGGGAACTGAGGCATGGCCCTTTCATGAGGCATGAGGCATAAGCCTCAATGAACAAAGCCTCAGTGTATGATTTAATAACAATCATTTAGAACAATTGATACTGATCTAATCAATTGTTAAAACACTGATTATGTGTAAGCCTGAGGTTGTTAACCATAAGCATAAGCCTCTAACTGAGGCTAAGCAAAACAAAATTACCTTCAATATAGCATGCAGTTCTCACATATTGTTTCACTAGTCTTTGCTGCTGAAACAAGGTCAGGAATAAAGCTTCGCCATCTAGCTGGCCATTCATGTTTTAAAATCTTAAATCAATGAAAGCATAAATCAGGTATGATCAATTATGAACAAATAGACAAACAAAGAACAGTTATGAATAATTACACAGAATGGGAAACAAATATAAAAGCAAATATATAACAAATAGTCACTTACCCACTGCATGTACAAAACAGAATTTGTGTAAGACAAACAAAACAAAACAAAGTCAAAAGTCAGACATGAGAGAGAAATCGCTACCTATTACTTCTAAAGCAGCAATGTACTACAGAATGTCATGGCTTAACAAGTTGGAAACAAGTGGTAATATATGAAGATAAATAATAGAATACACAATGTAACTATGTTAAAAGTTCCAATAAATCTAACAAGATAAGAATGTGGACTACCTGAACCAGAATGATATTGAGTTTGTTGACATAATGTTAAAACTACTAATCCAAAATTACATACCAGAAGTAGTGTAGACAAGGTGAAAAAATTACAAAGTCATGCCATATGTTCACACAAATATTGCACTTTGCATAATCAATGGACAATACAGCAAACGATAAACTTGAAAAATAAATTGGTTTTAACAATAAACAGAAATCACAACCTGATAAAATAGTTGGCAACATTTTGGGTCACTTGAATTGCATCTTCGGAGTGTGGAATTGCTGACAAACCCCATTTGAACACATTTTTCTGCAGTATACTTGGTCAAATCACAAGAAATAATAAAAGAATAATACGTTTTGAAAAGGCCAATTCGGTACTTTCAGGTTCTAGCACGAGAATCAACTTAAAACTCCTCATTTAACCAAACCTTACAGACAAATGAATCAACAAAATCTAACTAATTAACAAACCAAGTTCACTAAGAATAAAGAACAAAATAAATAAAAAAGTATGTTAGAACAAAAATGTTCATAACATGCTTGCGTTCAATATGAATATCGCACCAAATGCTGTATCAATAGATATGTTGAAAAAATGACCTTTTGCTTGTTATGTTTGAGAGAACTGGTGGTGTAGACAAACTTCTTTGAAAATTAACCATCCAGGGAATCACATGGAAGAAACATACTCTTCATTGGAGCAACAAAAGAAGCAATTCTCCTTTATGAACATACTCCACTGGTTACGATGAGAGAGTAGGTAATGACATTCCTCACCATATCACCAACATACTGCATATGGTACCAGCTTTGAGAACACTTTGGTTGAAATTTAACACTTCAAAACAGAAAATCCTAAATTTATTTGATCAATAAATTTATTTGTTCAATAAAATTTTGGGAAAACATAAATTTTTGTTCTGTTTGATCAATAAATTTATTTGTAAAACACTTCCAATAAATTTATTAGAACAAAGCAGCGCATGCACGACCAATATAAACTTAATCAGAAGGATTGTTTTGGATTTGAACTCAATCAGACACTTATAACTTGATTTAATAAAAACTTAAGCAGTTCTATCATCTATGAATAAACTGGTGTTTGACAACATGTTTAAATTTAGAAGTGTATAATTAGAAGAAGATGAAGAAGTATAACTGTATAATTAGAAGAAGCAATTAAAACAAAAAAAAACAAACAAGAAAAGATGACCAATACAGAACAGACTGAAGTGTTGGAGTTTAATTTGTTTATTTGGAGAAGGAGGAGGAACAGACTGAAGTGTTTTGGGAGGAGAAAGTTTACAACAATAGAAACAGAACAGGGCTTATAGAACTTACAGCACAGAAACAGAACAGAGCTTGGAGTTGGATCTTCGATGGTCGTCTTCTCCTCTCAAACAAATTTAGCCGTCATCTTCTTCGATGGGTCGATTACCTTCTTCAGTTCGAACTTCTCTTCTTCTCTTCTTCTTCAGTTCATCCTCTTCTCTGTCTGCAAATGAAATATGTGAAAATTCAGAAATATGTGAAAATTATAGGTTGTCATGAAAACATAGTGAAAAAATGTGAATTAGTGCACATAAATATATCTGCTACAACCTAAGAGCGAAAATTCATCCGCCGAATGCTTGGTAGCTTCAAAGGAAATAACAAATAACCGCTTTAGTATTCACATTAATGCGAAAAACCATACTGAAATTTAATAGTGAGTTAGGATGGTAAAAATACAATGAGGTCCAATTCTCTTTGCGTAGCACTGCTTTCCGAGTCTCCAGAACTCTTTGAAGCTGATGTCTGAATATACCCATAAATTCATAATCAACACAAGAACAAAAGATGCTATCATTAATAAAATAAATCAAAGGGAAATACTGAATTACAGGCATAGACAACTTACTTGGAGTTTTCTTCTTGTACAAGCTCGTTCACACCATTAGATTCACTTTTTGGCTATTTCCAAATTCATCACACAAACCCAAATTATAGTAAGGATTTCACGGTGAATATCAGCAGATATCACCACATAAAATTAATTTTAAATGGTATAATACCTTATAGGGGACAATTGAATTTTTATTATTTGCATCTGTGACAATGTTAACAAAGTAAACAAATGTTAAACAAGCAACACCATTATAATTAAGACAAACATCATAACCAATCTTGTGATTACAAAGACTATATCCAAACAAAGTGATTCACTTGAAACATATAATAATTTAGTCAAATAGTTCTCTTCAACACAAAGGACATGAACAAGTTTTACTAGCCAGTGACCCACTGTGATTGATAAATTCAAAATATAGATGTCATCACATATAAAACTGACCAACAAACACATATAAAACTGCTGAAAATCTGCTGAGGTTATCTTAACAGTCAGTAAAAATTCTGACTGTTTGTAGCAAGCAACAATGAATTCATTCAGTAAGGCAACAAAGTGACCAAGAAAAACAAAGTGACCAACAAACACATCTAAAAACTGCTGAAATCATACTAGTAAAAATGAAGTTCTGATTTTTTTTTAAACTACAAGTTGAAATTGAAGTAAACTCAGATGTCATCACATATGAAATATTTTGCTGATTCAAAGAAGAACCATCAGTTAAGTTGACCACAGAAGAAAATTTACTCTTGGAAAATTTTAGTCTTATTCTAATTATTTCACTGGATTTTTCATGCATCTAGACAGTCACATAAAAACCCTATAAAGAATGCCAACTCCACAAAATTATAGGATAATTACACATAAAAGACTTCAATAAAAAAAACTGATAGCAGCCTACATGGAATAAGAAGCGCGATTGATACAAGGGAGGGAGGAACATACTCTGCTGAAAGGAATTGCTAGAATAAAGCTCTAATGAGATCAATAAAGGCATAATCAGTGGGAAGATGAGATGAAGGAAGAGAAGGAGAAAACAAAGCCTTGGATGTTGTTTGGTGTGTGAAAAATCACAGCATAGCTTCAGCTTGGGTTGGTTTGAGTGGAATGAAATCAACAAAAAATAAGAAGAAGAGATCAAAAAAATTAAAATAAAAATCAATGACTAAACTTAACAAATGAGGAAGAGCTTACACTGACCTTGAACAGGAACAGTAGGAGACCCAATGACTGAAGAGCCTGCAACAATAATTTCTTCTCAAAACCAAATCACTTCTAAGAATTCCACATTTTGTTTCATCAAAAATGAAACAGAGCAAAAAAATTTTAAACAGATCTGAAGAGAAGAGATCTAAAGAATAAAAAGGATCTTACCTGGAAGGAGATATGAACCAATTTAAAGAAGAGTTTTCCCTCCGGGGTAAATAGACTTTTCCACTGATGAGGTGAAAGGGCATTCTTTCTTTTCCTACGGGACCATGGTGACTTCAGGCCACCCCTGCAAAATCAGCCCCAAATAAATAAATTTAGCTACTGCTTATGTTGAAGTCCACTCTTTTTTCTTCCTTTTTTTTTCTTCTTAAGATTGTATATAATAATACACTCAAGATGACCACTTGAATAATAGATAGACAATATATCGCAAGGAAGCAAAATTTTACCATATGAATTTTTATTTGCTATTATAGTTAGTCAAAATGATAGGAACCTAAGCTAAGAGTGAAGTTTGCAGGAAATCAAAATGGTGGGTTTTGTTCCTATTAAACTGGAACAAAAAAAGACCTTTCATTTGCACCAAGATTTGAAGCCTCTCATGTGATCCACATTATGTCCAATTTAGTGTTCAGGCCTCTCAAACTCAATTCGGAGTAGTAAATGTTTCCTGATTTCAACCTAAAACTCAATTAGGATTCACTTCATTCTTGTTTGGCTGAAAAACGAATAGGTTTTTATTTTCTTTTTCTGAAAACCCAAATAGCAATCAAATATGGAGTGATAGTGAATTTGAGTGAGAGAATTAGAGATGGGATCTGAATGGAAAAACAAAAACCCTAAAGAAGAATTTGAATAAAAAGTAGTAATTTTTACCTCCGACTCGAGTAGACGAGGGTGGCAGCCAAGGCGAAGCCAGCCATGGCAGTCACTGCAACTGCTATTCCCACATTCGAAGGTGCGTAAGTTCCCCACAAACCACCACTGCTACGTACAATTCCTCTTTGACCGTTACCACCGGAGTTCCACAAGAACATCGATAGGACCACCGCAAACGACGACTTTGTTTGCCCCTTCACACCCACCAACATCACCAACTCAAACCCCCAACTGCTTCGCTTTCTCTCTCTCTCTCTCTCTCTTTCCTCTCCAAAAAAATCATCAATCGACTGTGACACATGAAGCGAACAACTCACACCCTTCTCAAACTTTCTTCTTTTTCTTCTTTTTCTATCATCCTCTCCTTCTTTCGTCCTTCTTCTTCTCTGCTTCTCATCCTCTCCTTCTTCAGTCCTTCTTCTTCCTTCAGTAGTGTTTGTGAAGAGGAGGAGTGGAGAGAGTGAGAATATGTTTTTCCCAAATTTTTTCGCCAAAGCGCGAAAGTATTTTCGCCAAAAAAGCGCGAAAGTGATTGGTCTTTAGCTACGGTTTTAAACCGTTGGCAGTTTAGCCACGGTTTTGAGTCGTTGCTAGATCTAGCCACGGTTTATAACCGTTGCTAAAAAAAATTTTGCAACGGTTTTGAGCCGTTGCTAGACCTAGCCACGGTTTAGAACCGTTGGTAAAAAAAATTTTGCAACAGTTTTGAGCCGTTGCGAATAATACCCACGGTTTTGAGCTGTTGCTACTAATAGCCACGGTTTTTAATCGTGCCAAATATACCAACGGTTTTAAGCTGTGGCCATGTTTTTTTTACCCACGGTTTTAAGCCGTTGGTACTTAAAGCTACGGTTTTTGGCCGTGGCAAATAAAGCAACGGTTTAGAATCGCAGCCAGCTCGGCGTAGCTAAACTGGCCTTTTGGTGTAGTGTTAGGATCCTCATTAGAATACATGGCAGCGTCAAGACCACCATAAGTAGATAGGAGCCTATTTTCGCCATCATCCAATGGGCGAATGGTCTCTCTTTCGCTCCTCTCAAATATCAATTTCATCTCTTCAGCCTCTTGCAAAGAGAAGTGATCCTCCTTTGTAGGCTCCCTATCAACAGAACTCAAGTAAAGAGAAGCACGAGGAGTAGAATCAAGGAGTCGCTTCTTCCTTAGAACACGATCAAAACTCATGAACAATTGCTTCGACGAACTAATAGGCCTCAAACCTTTCTCTTCCTGGAAGTTAATCGAGTAGTGCCAATGCTAACAGAAGCATCAAGATTCGTAAAACTGGAGCTCACTTTCCCATGAACGACAGTGTTACCACCACCGACAAGGGTAGCGCGGGTTGCCATCTTCGCAGCTTGCCTCTCAGTTAGCAGAACCGACTCGACTTCATTCATACTATACAACCATTGTGCTCCATGATGAAATAGGTGAAATAGGTGTCCAAATGAACTACAAAAAGCTGCAAAAAACTCTCACTGATAATCTGTTCCTCCGCCATCAATTGCAAATTCCTCCACTTGCTGGGAACCCAGAAAGACCTCACTATCTGCCGACCTTGCAAATTGAAAGTAACCAGAATGGATAGAAGCGTAAAACCAATCCCGTGACCAACCCCTAATGTCATCGTTAAGGTTGCCAAAACAAGTGGGAAAACGAAGAAAACAAGTACTCTTTGTCTCCAGCAGATTGACAACCGAATGTAAGATTCTAGCAGTAAAAAAAATACCAGAAATGATGGCCCATGCATATGTGGAAACATAACCCTCCAACCGTTCGGGCTCATCTGAGTAGGAGGAATACATAGAAGATTAAATAAGACCATAATAGCTCGAGAGCCAGAAATCAAAAACCGGAGTGAAACATAAGTAGGTAAAGTACAATATACCCCTTCCTTGGACAACAAGGACTGTCATTCTCACGAGAAAGAATGATCTCAAGGTTGGAAGGAAATAGTAGACAGAACGGACGCTATCCAAGGGTTCTTGAAATTTCTCTTGGGAGAAAAATGAGCTTCAAAAGTAGCAAGTTGCTCACCGACAGACATCGTGAATAGGCACGAATGTATGGAAAGAGACGATAGAAAGGAGAAACAACCCTAATATCAAAGATGGTGTCAAGAAAGAAACAAAACCATCACGGTCTCCTTTATAGAATCGAGCAATGAAGAGACTGCCTCATGGGGCCAAGTGAGGGATATAATGGCACGCGAATTTCCAAAAATGTGCGCGAAAATGAATGGATAAAGAAATGATCGACAGACAGAAAATTGGTAACATCATTAATTTCAAAACAAAGATACAATTGGAACACTAACCGCCACGGAGTTGATGGATACATGACAGTACCCACTAACTAAGGGGGAGTAGCTGATGATACATGACAGAAAACATCCATCACGAGGATTTGGTATCCCATCTACTAGGCCAACTTGTAAACCCAAAAAGAATAAAGTTAACAACAAAGGCCCAAACAAGGCCCACTATAAGAAGATATAATCAAAGCTTGAGACTCGAATGAATCAAAACAAGAATCAAGGCCTGACACAAGTTTCCTCATAAAGAAGAGGAGCGTTGCACCAAAAAAGTGTCGTAGAGGGAGTTACGCCTCCACGGACGCATTTTCCTCAAGAAGGAGACTGTTACGAGAAACATCTCATTCCATAGTGCCTCACATGCTTAAGTCATGCAAGAATTTATCGTGACCATTATAAAAGGTAAGGGAACATTCGACACATGTATGTAACTTTAACAAGTTTTGTCCAAATTCACTTCCTTATTAAACAGAGTTGTTGACTTAACCATCGGAGTGCCTTCGGCCACCAAAAGGTGGTATTTGACAGTCTAACATTTGTTTTGTAGGTCAAACTCATATGAGGACGATTTTTCGACACATCAGTGATCATACAAACTAATTCAAAATTGGTTAAAATTAGTCTAATGGGTTACAATATACCCTTGGCTATTAAACAATGACTGGTAAAACATTTTATACCCTGTGATCAACTCTTGATGCATTTGCATGCATGTCTATTAAGAAATCGGCATATGGGCTAGCAAATCGAGCACTTGCAGTATTTTTCTTCAAAATCCTACGATGAGACCTCGGTTCCTAGGCATGTGAAAGCTTTGTTGTATGTTGATATGATAAGAACATCGTAAAGTCATAATGCACCACCTTTAGGTATTAGTTTTGTTGCCTATTTTGGCTCGGTAAGAAAGGTTTGAGAAAACATAGCGCCCCTTCGTACTAGAGGTTCAACAAAAATAACAATAATTACTACTATCTATAAAGCTAAGGTTCCTTAGAGTAATTGCCTCATTTTTTTTGGGACAATTTAGACCCCGGTTTATTTTAAAAAAAAAATCTTTGATTTTTAACTTTTAAGGGTATTAAAAACTCTTTTTGTTAATTAAACTTTTAACATTTTTTGAATGTTGAATATTTTAAATTTAAAACTACCTAACACTCAAACCCACTATCATTTATTCTTAATAATTAGCAAAATTAAGAATTATGTCGTTTTTGTTTTTAATTAAATACAAAGTTATTTATTCTCTCAAATCTTCATGTTTGATTTATGAAAACTACTAAAAGACTCCATTTATTCTTTTCCAAACTATAGAATGTTGTGTTGACCACAAATTTCTTGTTCAAAAAACAAACCATCATAACATTATTTAAACAAAAATGTAAAGTGAAATAAAAAAAAATGGCATATATCGATTTTTATTCCGTACTCTTTCGATTGCATGATTGTATGTACTATGTTTTTCAAATATTTTGTTATTTTAATGTTAAGGATGATTTGAGAGTTTATAATGTTAAGGCGTATATGTTCCCAAATTTGATAAAATTTATGTAAAAACTTTATGGTATTTTAATATTCACTTTTTCATTGTCATTCATATAATCAATTAATCTGATATTTTTTAATGTACGGTAAAGTTTTACATAAAATCCTTAATGTTTACAAATTATAGAGATGATGATATATCGTCAATAACACACACATAATATCATTTTACATAGTACATATCTTGCAACTTAACAAGCAAACAAATATTGGAAAATATAATACAGATTTTTACATAGTACATTTTTTTGTTTAAATAATGTTTGATGATTATTTCTTCAACATGATATTTTTAGCCCATACAATTTTTAGTATATTATAAAATTATTGCCGAAGACCTTTTGTACTTTCATAAATAAAAGATAGAGATTTGAGAGATTAAGTATTAAGAAACTCTTTAACTTTGTGGCAAATTTTGTTCTTATGTCAAAGAGTTTTCTCATAAGGTGATTATTTGGCATCCGTTTGGATTATAATTCGACTTAATATTTCCTTTTTTTTTAATATTTTTCTTGGTTTGATGTCATCAAATATCATATTTCACTGTAGCAAATATCTATCGATTTAATTAAATACTAATTTAACACAACTAAATATAGCGAGATTATCAACTTTAGGTGAAGTTGTGATTTTGTGAATTTTGTTTTAGTTTTATTCCATATGCTTCATTTTAAGGCTAGGAGATCTGAATTGTAAATTAGCGGAATATTACATTTTTAAAGTTGAGTCCTCAAAATGATATGTATAGCCTACATATTTCCTTGTAATTTGTTAAATCATAGATAGAGATTTTTGTGGTTTCATAAATTAAAGAAGAAGATTTGAGAAGTTAAGATGACCAAATTTCTTATTTAGCTAATTATTAAAAAAGATTTGATTGTGAGTTTGAGTAGTGGGTAGTTATTAAATTAAAATATTCAACATAATAAATGTTAAAATTTATTCTCGATAAAACGTTGTATACCATTAAAAGTTATAGTATAAGTACATTATCTATAAAATAAATTAGGGAGAAGAAATGTAGATCTGAGTTCATTTTGGGGGGGAGAAGAAATGTAGATAGAGTTTCTTCCTCAGAGTTAGAGACTCAACTCAAGATATCAAAGTTTCATTTGGGGGTAGAAACAATTCAATAGATATGTTTTGGGGGAAAATGTCGTTTTGGGGGAGAAGCAACTCATGAGATATGTTTTGGGGGAGAAGGTCTGTTAGGGTTAACAAACTATTACTGCTAAGTTTCTCTCCCCCAACTCTTCATTTTTACAATTGGATTTCTCTCCTCAAATCATGTGTTTGGAGCAGCTCCTGCACATGACATAAGACACTACAGAGACAAGATATCTGATAACACAATTCCAATTGGTCAAGTTGGTATTTTGTTATTTGTTTACCCAATCAAAATTAGTGGCAACACACAATTGAACAATATATTAAAGCTATTGAAAACTTCAATTGAAGAGCCAACAACAACAACACACTTTAAGAATGAAGGCAAATTGAAGGAATGAAGAAGAAGTGGCCAAAGACTGTGCCTTGTGAGGAAAGGGGAGCAACAATGACAAGATACAAAGAAAATAGCAACATCAATGGGTTGCAACGATAGCTAGTAATTAGTTCCCCTCGCGAGGTTCAACTAAGCCGGAGTTTGATTGGCTCTTGACAGTTACTTCCTAGGTGGAAAAAGCTCGCAAGCCTCAAGTCTTTATTACTTGATCAAATGAGAAGTCTACTCTAAGTCAACATTCCCCTTCGCCACTATCCTGTAAGACTTATTGATAAAAAATTGAATCTTATGTTTTGCAGTTCTTACAAACACCTTGGCTATCTTTGATGGGATGCACCACAACCAAGTCTTACGGTCGTGTGTTTGAAATTCAAAGATACAAGTGGACTTATTTTCATGTTTCGCATGACTTACCGAATAGCCAAAGATCACATCATCATGAAATGCAATACAACCAAGGGCTTTACTACTTGCTTGGGATCACCAAATCCACTCCATGAGTTCAAGAACCGACACGGCTGAATGTGAGTTTAGGCAAGGAGAATACTCAAAGCGTTTGCCTCTTCTAGTGACACTTGTTTGGTTGATAGAGAGCCTTTAAAGTTTGTTTCAATTCACTCCCCTCACTCAATGAAAGATGGAATCTTCACTCAAGGATGAGAAGAATTGGGTTGAAGTTCAACAATCTCCAAATGAGATATATACCATTACAAACTAGCTTCAATTCTTCTTCTTCATTTCTCTTTAGATAAACCACCATAGCTTATGAAAAGAGGGAAGATTTCTTCCTAAAACACTTCGGATCTCTCCCAGGATAGAGATTTTTGAGTGGTTGAATTGATCTATCAAGGAACGCTAAAGAATAAATATAAGGATGTCTTCACAAATTTTAGTGCATGAGAGATATTGCCAAGAAATGAACTGAGCCATAGGCTCAGCTAGGGAGGTGAAGTCGGCTTTGGAACGACTCCTTATTTTTTGTTCAAAACAGTCACTATTGAAGTTGACATTTTAGAAAGTGAAAATGATTTCTGTTTGCCTACAAACATCTTTTGTAAAACAAAAGCTTCTTCAATTATCACATGTCTTTGTAGTTGATATGAACATCTCCTTTTGGTACAAGGGCATGTCTCAAGATGGAATATTCTCAAGAGAGACCATATTCTCAAGGGCACGTGAGAGGATAACCCAAATTCAAACTTTGAATTTTTCCTTCCACATATTTTGCCTCAAAATAACTTTTGGCATTCCATTTGAAATTTGACCATTGGTAAACTATTTTGGCTAGTCTTAATCTTCATGGCTTTTACTTGTCTTCATGAGTTGAGTTCAATCTCCTTGTTATTTGACAATAGTCCTCATGGGTTAGATAACCTAGAAATGATTTTTACAAAGCATAGACCTAATAACAATCACTCGATATACAATTTATATATTGATTGTATATTTTTACATTCTTTTGACATAACTTGCAAATACAATATCAAAAACTCAAGCTATATCCTAATAATTCTCGATTGAGATAAGATGTGACACCTATTTTGTCATCATCATCTCAAACTTGACCGATGATGTTCAAGTAGCCATGGACAACTAGTGAAACTCAGTTGATGAACAAAATAACCTTTTAATGAGTTGAAACCTGAAACCAAGTAGTCGTGGACAACCAGTAAAACCTATCGGACGAATAAATAACTTGTTAATGAATTGAGACTTGAGACTGTAGTATAAGTTTATACTTGCATTGTGTTAGATTTTTATAACCTAACTTATGTTGAACATAAATCCTTGCGTATGTGTTTGCTTATTCTTTTTCTTTTCTTTCTTATTCACCACTAAAAATTTCCAAGAGCTTGAGTAAACCTTTCAAGCTGACTCACTCTCAATTTTTTTTCCAGTACTAATATATATATTTTTAAGTTTTTTTCAAAACGTTTACTTACTCGTAAATGTACTGTAGTAGGGTTGGAGAAATTCAAAAAATGAAACCCAGTTGAGGGAGACAAGATGCTACGAGCTAGATGGTTGAAATCAATTCGATTCATAGTGAGCACGTATGTGGTGTGTGTGGTAACTCGAACGGGTGGGAGAAATGGGGAAGAGTGTGGAAGGTCGTTAAGTCTTTCTCTGCAATTATGACACACAGAGATTACATAGAGGCCAGTGAGCGAGCGAGTGAGCGAGGAGTCTCTTCTCTCATCTCATCACTAACTCTAAAGCCCATCTTCAATGGCGGTTTATTAACTCAGCACCGTACCCTATCATGTTTAAGCCCTTCAAAAACACTTTTTTTAATTTTGACACTTGTTATTGATTCGTGAAATCGTTCGCTTCTTTTGTTGCTGAGATTGAACTGTTGTTCTGGCATTATAGTCGTTAATTTTTAGGTCTTTGCCCACTATAAATTGTGACAATTTTTTATTGTTTGATTCCAACCTAAATTTTAGGTAATTTGTCTCCATGTTAGATCACACAACCTTGCACCACTTGAATGCCTATTAACTAGTTCCCGTATTTCCTCTACAAAGCTAACTAACCAGGCAAAGTTCCAAGTTTTCTTGACCTAGGCAACCGTGATAGTGATGTAAATTGATCACAAAAGCGAGAATCTATTTAAACACCAATAGATATAATCTTAACACAGTAACAGAGCCAGGATTTTTGTTGAAAGGGGGCTGAGTGATGAATCATAATTAATTAATTATAATATATTAATTAATTAACTTAACATAAACTTTTTTTTGAACAAAACGTAATTAACTATACAAAACACCAATTGCTAAACAAAACTTCATCTAATCTATTGAGGAAGAAATTTGATCTATCTAATTGGGTTATTTGCGATTTGCCTTTATAAAAAATATAACTAATTAGAGGTCCCATCAGTAACCACTGTTACAGTTTCCCCAAGGACTAGCAAACCACATACATTGACTGTCAAAAGGCTCACGTTGATTACCAAAATGTTATTTAAACAATAATCAACAGATGAACCTCAAAATACAAACATGTATCTTGAGGAAAAATTAATGAATCCAATTTTTTTGTGTTTCCAGAAAATTTTTAAAATAAAATACAAAACTAGACCTCGAGATACGAATACATATACAAAAAATATTTCTTCCTGCAAACAGACAAAAGAAATTGGGTGGCTGGTAGTGATGGTGGGAAAGAGAAATAAGTCAACCAGAAAAGGGTGGGAGAGTAAGAGGAGAGACGGGGCGTGTCGTACTTACAATAAATAGAGAGATTGAACGAAAGGGAGGAAAGAGGCGAAGGTGGATTCGTCAAGTCGCAGAGATAAAGGGAAAGAGGAAGGGGTGGGGTACGTCATCAGGGGTCGATGTGCCCCTTCCTAAAAACTCAAAAAAATTCAAAATTTAGCAGGGCAAGTGCCCCCACTTAGATTCGTTCCTGTTCGACATAGGAAGAATGCCAAAGCTACTTGATGATACAGCAAAACAGTTTCTCTTCTACACCGTACATGTGTCATGATGATCTCGAGGAATTATAGGCCCAAGCGTCAGCCCAACACTGTTCCGGCCCAAGCGGTTCTAAGCCCACAAAATACAGTCTGCTAGACGGACCTAAATCATTATAGCCTACTAAGCCCACACGTCTCACAACTATCCTTAATACCCGTAAGCCCTGCTAGGCAAGTATCTCAAGGATCAGCTTCGGACAGGCAAGACAACAACACTTTGATTCCAACCAGGAAAAAAATACCAGAGTATGTGTCACACATAGAGACTTCTATCTATGGACTAGTCACTGATTGGGAATTATCTCCCACGTATCTAGGACACGAGACTAACAGGGAAACTCCCCTTCACAGTACAACTCCTAATTAGATAAGGATATCCACGAAGATCTTCTTCCCCAAACTACACCACCAATGGCCTGGTCGAACCAGGACTCCAGCACTATAATACGACATGAGGTTGATAAGCTAAGGTACACTATCAAAAGTTCCTACCTTTGATAGACAAGTTAGGAAGAGGGTTCAATCATGGCAGAACAGGACACACTCCTATGCAGGAAGAGTCACCTTTATAAGAGCAGTGTTGAACAGTCTTCATGTTTACTGGACATTTTGCTTCATTCTGCCTACTAGTGTCTGTGATGATATAACAACAATGATGAGGAACTTTCTATGGTCAGGCTCTGATACCTATACAAAGACACCTATGGTTAATTGGAAACATATATGCAGGCCTTACAATGAGGGAGGCCTGGGCATCAGGTGCATTGAAACATCAAACAAGGCAGCAATGATGAGGCATGTATGGAATATTGTTTCAAAGAAGGATAACCTATGGGTTTTATGGACTAAAGCTCACTTAATCAAAGATATACATTTCTAGACTATGGATATACCAAATGAGGCTTCCTGGTGCTAACGTAATATCCTCAAGTGCAGAAGACAAGCTAGCTCACTCATTGTCCATTCTATTGGAGATGGGAAAGACAATAACTATGGAAAGATCCTTGGCACCCTATGGGTATCCTCCTAAACAGTTTCCCACAGCACCTTACATACCACTCAACACTACACCGTAATTCAACAGTTAGTGCTCCGATTCACAATAACCACTGGGACATCAGATAGCATGACAGATTACACATTAAGACATATGTGAAGACCTGGGAATGGTGGAACTAGACACTGAACACAAAGATGTTATCACCTGGATGGGCGGCAAAGATGGGGAGTTCTCTAACAAAAGTGTTTATCACTCAATGAGAAGAACGTCAAAGTCAGTATCATGGCCCAAGCTAGTGTGGTTCACTGGGAGAATGCCTAGACAGAGTTCATCACCTGGTTACCAATGCATAAGGCCCTTAAACCTAGGATAAATTACTGAAATTGGGAGTTCTTGAAAGGTCTTCTTGCCCTCTATGTAGTGACAACCTGAATGTGAAGAACACATGTTCTTCAAATGCAGATATTCCAATTTCATATGGATGCGCATCCTACTCCAATTAGGACTTAAGCACCAAGTCATGGACTGGGCTGATGAGTGGAGATGGTCTGAGCTTAAATTCTCTGGTACCTCACCAACAGTGTGCTCAAGCGACTGGCCCGCAATGCCACTACTTATCACCTCTGGACAGAGAGGAACTGTAGACTCTTTCAGTCCAAGTTTCGAGCAGCCATTGAAGTGGATACTAAGATCATAGAGGATGTCACATTACATGCCTTAGTCATAGACCTTCGAGTTAAAGATAATGCGGATAATAGGCAACTTTTTAACAATTGGAGACTTGAGGTCCAATACCATTCCAGACCCTTCAGCTTACATGCATGGGAGCGACCTGGACATGGCTGGTTTAAGGTAAACTCTGGTGGCTCACTCACAGGCACAAAAGGTGGATACGCAGCACTCATTAAGGACCAATGATGGAAGTAGTGGTGACAGCAGCGGGCAGGGAGCCAA
>QNQO01005717.1:0-25410 GCA_003290165.1 Berberis thunbergii
TACGATGGTAGAACCAAGACTCCCTACATTATAAATTAGACATGAGGTTGGTAAGTGATGCAGATTTAACTAACCTAAATTAACAGGTTAATTTAACCTACTTGTAATAACCGCAAGTGCACGGTGCCTAACTGGTAGACAACGACAAGTACGGGTCGATCCCACGAGGAAGGTGATGCAATTGAAATTTTAGAATTTAATTAAACTAATTTATAGGAAAGGGGGTTACAGCATTTTTAAATCTAAACTAAAAATCAAATTAAAAACAAAATAAAAAGTTTTAAATAATATGAGAAAGGAAACCAAGGCATTGAATCCACCACAGGTTCTTTGAGATTTGTGTAATCAAAGATATTGTTTTCAAGATTTAACATGACTAACCTAAAGATTAATCTAAGTTCACAATTGATTTAAGCATAGGTATAAACCCCTAGAATTGCGTGTCTTCTTACAGCACACACAATCACAGGTTTATTTTAACTAATCCTAATCCCTAGCATTGTGTGTCTTCTTACGGCACACACAATCACAGATTCAGATTAATTGATTAAATCAGACTTTTGAATTTCAACAAAGGGTACTTCTAACTACCGACTAGTCTAGATAATTAATCAGGATATAATCGGTGAAAGCAATTTATTAAAAATCATAAATCAAATGTGTTTAACGTTCAAGCATAAAGAAAATAATAAATTTAAATACACAAACTCTAGGAAATCCCGTGGTTTCATCGTAGCCTTGGCGAATGGTTTAGCTGGTCATGGTGGCGGTGGGCACAACGTCAATGGAGGTGGAAATCATCTCTGCACGGACGCGAATCCCGAGAAAACTGGCCAAAAGCACTCTGTGGTGGTACAGAGCAAAACCGGGGGTGTGAATAGCCGAATAACCGAAATAACCCCTTCCCGCCTCTGCTACAGTGGCGCTACAGTAGCCGCTCGTCTTCTCCAGCGCGACAGCGCGGTTCTCGGCCTCGTTCTCGCTCCTCTGGCCCGTCCTCGACCTCAAATCGCTTCCAGAACCTGCATAAGAAGAGAAAAGGTGAGAAAAATACTAAGAAACAGAGAAAAACAGAGAAAACAGATGAGGAACATGAGCTCCCTGTTTCGCGATAAGAACTCTGTTCGCGAGGAGGAGGCGGTGGTTCTCGGTCGTGGTGGTGACGGTGGTCGCAAGAGGTGAGGACAGGAAGGAGCTCGCGACGAAGAGAGGCCGAGAGGGAGGAGCAGCGAGTGCTCTGTCGCGACGCGAAACAGGGCCGCGGTGCTCTGTTTCGCGGTGGTTTTCGCGCGGTGGCGGTGCTCGTGCGGAGGTGGTGATGGTGCGTGGACAGGGGAGAGGGGCCGAGGGTGGTGGCAAAGTGAAAGTTGGACGCGAAACAGGGTTGTCACGCCCCTGTTTCACGGTGGTGGCGCGAGGACGGTGGCGGAATGGTGGTGGTGCTCGGTGGTGGCGAGGAGACTGTGTGCTGAGTGAGTGGAGTGAGTGAGAGATGGATGAGTGGTGAGGGTGATTGTGAATCACCTTTGAGAGAGGAGCTCCTTTGAGGAAATCTCCATTGAGGAAGAGGTTTTGATTTCTAATTATCTTCTTTTCCCTTCTCTTCCTCCTCCCCCCATTCTTACCCTATCCTCCTCTATTTATAAAGAATAATCAAGATGAATAGGGATGGAATGAGGGAATGATTCAACAATGAGGGTAGGAGAAGGATTAGGTTTGGGTTTGGTTTTAGGGTATGAATTGGTTTTAGGTATGAATTAGGTTTCGGGTTTAGGGTATGAATTAGGTTTAGGTTTAGGTTTTGTGATTGTTTTATACCACCATTGGAATCGACTAATTGTCGTTCCTTAACTTGCCGCTTTAATCTGATTTCATCGTTTACGCTCAAATTCCTACAAAGATATGAAAACGAAATAATTACTATAAAATATAATAATCGAAACACTAACATGTATAAATTAAGGGGTATATTATGTAATAATTATGTGACTATCAAATACCCCCAAACCTATATTTTGCTAGTCCTCGAGCAAAACAATAAAAGAAAATTCTAACTCACTTTCGCAGGAATCATCGGTTGCACTTACCTTAAACGTGCAACAAGGCTTTAAACCCCTAGATTACCTCTAGTGGACGAGTTATAGTCTCGTGAGGGTTTCCAGAAATGTTACCCACAAACATTACTGACTCAATCAAAACTTGGTCAAACAGTGTTCATTTTAATACTTCAAGAAATGCAGGAAACCAACAGTGTCATTTTAGTGTATCAACAAATCTCCAAATAATTTAATATTCTCCAAAGGTTAGAAAAAAATTCATAATCATCGTCAACTCAATGTATGTGTGTGGATAGCACTATCAACATAACTTTTCATTTCAGAGTAAAACAATGACTAAATCTCCTGTAGAAAGTTTGTTTTGACTGCAAACCTCTCATGTCACTCACAATAAAGCACTCAGAGATTTGATATTTCACTCAGTTTATATGTGAGGAAAAGAGTAAATGATGGAAAACAATCATCTCACATATAGTAATATGAAGAACGGACTTTTCAAGAATGGAATGAACATGATCTCATGGACAGGAATATCAATTACTTTAGGGAATGTTGAATCAAACACCATAGGTCTTGGTTATTAAATCTCCACATCTACGAAACCAACCTTTTCCTAAGATCAACTAGGACTTTGTTGGGTTGTAATGGGGCTTGGTTTAAGGAATGTCAAAGGATTCTAACAAAAATTTCTAGGAATGTATACACCCATTTAACGAACAATTAGGGCTGTAAAGAATAAATCAATGTTGCGCACCATCAATTTTTTTCTTCATTCTCACATCTTTATCCTCATTCACATTTCTTCTGCTTTCTTTTCTTTCTTTTTCTTTCTTTCTTTCTTTTTCTTTCTTCCATAGAGGATTTATGAAATATCTCATATTTTGCTCTTTCATGCCCTTTTTACACCAAGTATATTCATCCGTACACATTCCCAGAAAAATTGGGTAAAAGTTAATGGGTTAACAAATAAAAGGTTAATCTATGGCTCAAAAGGCTACAAAAAAGGTTAATTTTATGGGTAAGTTAAAAGGCTAGTTAATGGTTTAAAGAAAAAAATGCCTAGATCATTTCCTAAGTTCGGGTCAGTATTATGACATCTCAATTGAATAAGCCAAGAAGTTCTAGTGTAATAATTCAATTTTTATGTCATTCCCAAAGCAATTGATCAAAAGAATGAAAATAATGAGATCATCAACGAGATAATGTAGACTCAAGAAAAATCAGAGTTTATGTATAACCCTCAGAAAAATAGAAAGGCTCAAAGCTTTCAGGGTTAAGTCTCCACTATTATTCTAAGGTTTCTAGTATATATTTCATTCGTCAACTTCAAGTTATGCTAACATGGCTCATGGTGCAAAGATAATCGAGTTGAAAAATCTTATGAACTAGATCTAACTTAAGGATCTTAATAAACTTTCAGTCTTTTATCAATATACCAATATGTCAAGTTGGCTTGCATTTTCTTGAGCATAAACATTTAAAGTCCATTTTCATACTCGTAAAAGACCAAGTTTTCTTGACAGAAAAACATTTTTTTTTCAAGAAAAGAAAAGAAAATACTACGAAAAAAAATGAAAAATTCACCGACTCATGAATCCTACCCCCAAACCTAATCCAAACATTGTCCTCAATGTTTAACAAAATAATCTTACAAATGAATGAAATAAGTACAGGAGAGGAGGTTAGAACAGTATTACCGCGGTGAAGATTTTACCAATTTCCAAGAAATCATCCATCAATGAGGCTCACAAACATAAGAATCATGGAGTTTTCATTAGAAATCGATAAAATGCAGACTCGACACTAACAAAGAAAACTAAAAAGAAAGCTAGTTGTAAGTCAAAACTGTTACGGAGCTAACGAGTAAGAGTGAAACACAACTAAATAGGGTACTCGAAAATCAATCCAGACTAACACAGAGACACACAACTAAAGCTAGGCTGCCTCCTAGGAGCGCTTGGTTTATCGTCATCAGCCCGACAAATATTCTTCCTAAAAAATGGTGTATCAACAAAATGTAGAGGAAGAATATGACAAAAACTTAGTTCAAGGTCGTATATCAACAACCTGAACAGTTGAGGATCAGTCCACCAAAATATAGCAATCACATGGGGCACCAAATACACTAGGACATTCCAAAAGTGACCAGTAGTCATACACGACAGATGATCCTTGCGTGCTCCAAAAAGGAAACATCCTATGTCTGGTTCCAAATCAGAAGATTGAATAATTTTCACAACAGGATGGTGAAGACTGAAATCCTCATTACAACACAAGGGATTGGTGAAAGTAGCCTTAGTAAATGAGAATGTGATGCAAGTAGATGAGACGATGGATATATCAGGTGGTATAGGCTCATCACATGAATCACATAGAGATGTTGGTCTAGAAAACTCATCACCTGAAAATGCATACCTGAGGGTGTCAGGTAATTGTTTAAGGTTAAGCTCAGGTGGCTCAACTGTTGGGGCTAGTTTTGACTCATTGAGTGGAAGAGGTTTCACTTTAGACTTCCATTTATAACTAGGATCCATAATGGGGACTGAGTCAAGCAAATCATTGACTTCCCTAATGGAATCATCAACATCAAAGTCTAAACTAAATTGAGTCAAACAAGCCTCTAAACAGTCAAGGGGAGACTCTAATGAATGTACACAGTTTGATTCGATGCATGAGTCACTAAGGAATTTTTCTGACTCTATCTCAGGAAGTGACTCAACTATTTGATTCACAGTCATCTCAAGTTTCCGGATAGCTTGAGAATTTTGTTGAAAAATAGTTGTCAATTCTGTGATATCATGAGAATTTTGCACAAGTATTTCTCCTGTTCGCTCTATAAAAATTTTCATGATATCCTCTAACTCATTATCAGGAATGAAAGCTTGAGGAGTCTGAGGAGTGTCTAGAGGGCCTTTATGGTACTGACCATGAGCCCAAGATAAGTCAGAATGATAAGCTAGATCTGGGTAATAATCTAAATATGGATCATACTCAGGTCGTCGCATGTCATAAAATGAATTGACTTGCTCGGAAAAATAGGCTGGATAATCCCTTGTGTTCATTTTTTTTTTTTCTAATTTTAAATTTTTTTTTTTTTTTTTAATTTTTTTTTTTTTGATTGAAAGTACTAACTCTAAACAAAATATGCACAGACTCACATGCAATCAGCAACCAATAAATGCACAAGAAACATGCCTCCCTAAGTAATCAACGTTTTTGAGATCAATTATCTTTTTATCTTTGGGGGACAATTATTTCTTATGTAATCTTTATGACACAGCAATGGGTGCTACAAGTTGATCCTAAAAGTGTACACTTTACACCGCAAAGTTCAAAATCAGTAGGCTAGAGTTTTGTTTCAAAGAAACCGGATTATCGCACAAGAGAAGGAGGTCACAATGGTCCAATTAAGTACTTCCTTGTGCTACCGCTCTGTAAGCCAATAGATGTGAGAACGATGTGATGTTAAATGCACACTTGAGGCTTGTGTTCCTAATAAAAAACTGTTGGTTACACCAATTATTCTTATGGATCGTAGCTTACTTATGACTCGGCGTACCGGGTGAATTACCCTTGTGGCAGTGGCCTCTCGGAGTTCATTGAATGATTAAACCCATCGTCACTTTAGCTTTGGTCAACACAAAAATTATTGGATTCACCTTGGTCTTGGTTGTCCTATGAACACCGTACCTAAAAGAATGCTCTATCTAACTTGCTAATTGATTTTAATTATGTTAGGCTATTGGTTGCACACAGCTGGAGTGATGAGGTGGGGATATCAAGTCCCACCAGTTTCTATTTATAAGCTGGGTCTGCTTATTATGAATTACTAAAGTTTAGCATCCACAATTACAGAAATTAAACAACCAATCACACAATTTCCAAACAATTACACCAAGCACCCTGGTCGCTAATACATTGCGTGTGATAGAAATACTTACAGTGTGCGTATTCCAATCTGCACAAAAAGTTAGCACAATTCAAAAAAAAAAATTCGACTTCTCTTTATATGTTTCAATCAGCACACAAGCACATGCAAATAAATTTACTGGTCTTGGTCTTAGAAGTCGGATTTCTAAATCATAAAAAATTATTGGGTAACAATTAAAATTGTTTCCCTATAATTTCTTTTGACTTAGAAAATTTTGGTTTTTTTTTTTTTTTTTTTTTAATTAAACAAAATGAAAAATAGTAAAATTTAAAAATTATTACAACACACACTCGTAGAACGAGGTGAAAATAAAATTAAAACTCTCCTCACAAAATAAAAAAAATTAAAATTTGCTTGATATTTTGCAGGATCGTCCAATATCCTCGAGAAGCGTGTAATCTGCAAAATCAAACACAAAATGAGTGTAAAAAGAACAAAATAAAAATAAAAATAAAATTTTTGCTTTTTTTTTTTTTAATTTTTAAGTTTTTTTTTTTTTTTTTTAATTTTTTTTTGATTTTTTTTTTTTTTTATAATTAGTGAAAATAAATCTTAAATTCAATTACAACGCAACCTTCCCCGGCAACGGCGCCAAAAACTTGATACAGATTTAACTAACCTAAATTAACAGGTTAATTTAACCTACTTGTAATAACCGCAAGTGCACGGTGCCTAACTGGTAGACAACGACAAGTACGGGTCGATCCCACGAGGAAGGTGAATGCAATTGAAATTTTAGAATTTAATTAAACTAATTTATAGGAAAGGGGGTTACAGCATTTTTAAATCTAAACTAAAAACAAAATAAAAAGTTTTAAATAATATGAGAAAGGAAACCAAGGCATTGAATCCACCACAGGTTCTTTGAGATTTGTGTAATCAAAGATATTGTTTTCAAGATTTAACATGACTAACCTAAAGATTAATCTAAGTTCACAATTGATTTAAGCATAGGTATAAACCCCTAGAATTGCGTGTCTTCTTACAGCACACACAATCACAGGTTTATTTTAACTAATCCTAATCCCTAGCATTGTGTGTCTTCTTACGGCACACACAATCACAGATTCAGATTAATTGATTAAATCAGACTTTTGAATTTCAACAAAGGGTACTTCTAACTACCGACTAGTCTAGATAATTAATCAGGATATAATCGGTGAAAGCAATTTATTAAAAATCATAAATCAAATGTGTTTAACGTTCAAGCATAAAGAAAATAATAAATTTAAATACACAAACTCTAGGAAATCCCGTGGTTTCATCGTAGCCTTGGCGAATGGTTTAGCTGGTCATGGTGGCGGTGGGCACAACGTCAATGGAGGTGGAAATCATCTCTGCACGGACGCGAATCCCGAGAAAACTGGCCAAAAGCACTCTGTGGTGGTACAGAGCAAAACTGGGGGTGTGAATAGCCGAATAACCGAAATAACCCCTTCCCGCCTCTGCTACAGTGGCGCTACAGTAGCCGCTCGTCTTCTCCAGCGCGACAGCGCGGTTCTCGGCCTCGTTCTCGCTCCTCTGGCTCGTCCTCGACCTCAAATCGCTTCCAGAACCTGCATAAGAAGAGAAAAGGTGAGAAAATACTAAGAAAACAGAGAAAAACAGAGAAAACAGATGAGGAACAGGAGCTCCCTGTTTCGCGATAAGAACTCTGTTCGCGAGGAGGAGGCGGTGGTTCTCGGTCGTGGTGGTGACGGTGGTCGCAAGAGGTGAGGACAGGAAGGAGCTCGCGACGAAGAGAGGCCGAGAGGGAGGAGCAGCGAGTGCTCTGTCGCGACGCGAAACAGGGCCGCGGTGCTCTGTTTCGCGGTGGTTTTCGCGCGGTGGCGGTGCTCGTGCGGAGGTGGTGATGGTGCGTGGACAGGGGAGAGGGGCCGAGGGTGGTGGCAAAGTGAAAGTTGGACGCGAAACAGGGTTGTCACGCCCCTGTTTCACGGTGGTGGCGCGAGGACGGTGGCGGAATTGGTGGTGGTGCTCGGTGGTGGCGAGGAGACTGTGTGCTGAGTGAGTGGAGTGAGTGAGAGATGGATGAGTGGTGAGGGTGATTGTGAATCACCTTTGAGAGAGGAGCTCCTTTGAGGAAATCTCCATTGAGGAAGAGGTTTTGATTTCTAATTATCTTCTTTTCCCTTCTCTTCCTCCTCCCCCCATTCTTACCCTATCCTCCTCTATTTATAAAGAATAATCAAGATGAATAGGGATGGAATGAGGGAATGATTCAACAATGAGGGTAGGAGAAGGATTAGGTTTGGGTTTGGTTTTAGGGTATGAATTGGTTTTAGGGTATGAATTAGGTTTCGGGTTTAGGGTATGAATTAGGTTTAGGTTTAGGTTTTGTGATTGTTTTATACCACCATTGGAATCGACTAATTGTCGTTCCTTAACTTGCCGCTTTAATCTGATTTCATCGTTTACGCTCAAATTCCTACAAAGATATGAAAACGAAATAATTACTATAAAATATAATAATCGAAACACTAACATGTATAAATTAAGGGGTATATTATGTAATAATTATGTGACTATCAGTAAGTTAAGGCACATGATAAATTCCCTGTGACAACATTACACCTTCCTCAGATCCTTGTCTGACTATAGCATCGGAGTGCCATCGGCCACCACAACGATGATCCTTGGCTCACGTGTGTTACTTGTGTAGGTCAACAAAAATTGAGTCAAAGCAGGTAGCAGAAAATGACTGCATCAATAGTTGTAAGCCTCTCCTAAGCCTTATTTAACTTAAGCATCATAGTTCCATTAGCCACCACATGGTGGTCCTTGGCTCCCTGTGCAGGTCTAGGTCAGCAGCGAGGAAGGAGAGCAGAAATCAACTACATCAAGGGTGTTGCAATTTAGGTCCAACCTTCTAGACCTGGCCAAAATGGACTTAGCATTGTATGGGCTTTATCAGATTGGGCAGACAATCAGGCCCGATTTGTTCTGTTGACGAGATTATCATGAAACGTGCACAACACGAATTAATGGATGATTTGTTGTTTCATCAGTTACTCCCTCGAATTAGTTAATAGCCCGTCTGTCTACTAAGTCATATCATAAAAGAAACTGGGTGGCCATGATGATTGAGTTTGAATCATCTCCTCGAGCGATGCGCACCATTAATTGGGTGTGCGACAACTCAGAAAAAGGTGTGAATTTTGTTTTCTATATAAAACCTCTTATCTACAGAGTTTAGTTCCTTTACTCTTTCGATCTCAGAGACTCTGCTTTGTCGTTTCGCTTTAGACTTTGTTCCATTTTCATAATTGTTCTTCCATTGAGAGCAAGAATCAGTTTTCTAATGAACTGCTCACTAAAGGTCGTAAGTTTTTAGAGGAGAGGTCGATCTCCGAGTCGAATCTAGAAGACTTTCATGAGAAGTATGGGATCTCTGATGATCTGGCACTCTTCATATTGGGCGCTGGTCAGACGCCATTGTTTCATTTAGAAGGATTTATCTATTTGTACCTAGATATGCTTCTACCGGGCATCCGTTTTCCTGTCAATCAAAGAGATTTGGAGTTTTTTTGACATACCTCGGCATTTTGCCTACTCAACTGGTGTCAAACATATACGGAGATCGTCATTTTGATTAGGGCGAAGGACGCTAGTGTTTTATTGTCTACAAGGGTGATCCAAATTGCTCACCTCTCCTCGTATAAATGAGCATGATGTGTGCATGTTGATGTCACCAGCTTGTTTTTGCAAGCTGCCTGACGATTTCAAGCTCTGGCAGAAGTATTCCTTCATGGGTTCTGTGGACTCGAAGTACTTTAAGCTTGATGGCTGTCTGATCGAGCAGGAGTTCAAGCAACTAAGTAAGTTTAACTATGTTCTCGATCCTGTAAGTGTTGACTGCATATTGAATTGTTATTCGTGTTTTCTTTAGAAAATTCCCAACTATAACCCTTTCTTCTTAGGGCGAAGCAGTCATGGATAAATTTCGTGACATGCCTCTTATGCGATTGGATGATGTCGCCCAACCCTCTAATTCAAGCGCAATGAACTGTGGGCTTATTGGCTTGAGGCTCTCACTCTTTTCAGAGTTTCAAAACTGAAGTTTGAAGGCGAACCTTCTCCAAAGAAGATAAATCTCCTGAAGGTTAAGATTCCTAGCTCGTCAAGAAGGGCAATGTTGAATGATGCACTTTCTTCTTCTTTGCGATCAAAAAAGCCTCGCGTTGTGACTAAGCCTGTCCCTAAGCATTCCACCTCTTCAAGAGGGAACGCAAAGTTGTGGGAAGATCTTGATTCGTCCACTGGGGCAGAAGCTATTGTGTTTGATAGGCATGGTGCTTGGCCAAAGGCCCCTATTTCCGTCCCCGATTTGGAGAAGGCTTATCTAGAAATGGCGTGGGATGAAAATAAAATAAAGTTGAGCACTGAGCAGGCGAAGGTTCTGAATAACCTGTTGTTGCAGGCGGGTATGGCAACTTTGCTCGATGCAGGTCAGAATCATCCTTTTCCATGGGAGGATTTTGTGTATAACCCGTCTTTGCATCGCGAGTCTCCTCAACCTAGTGAAGACCATCATCCTTATGGCGAAAGGTCACCTCCACATCGCCCATAATGTCCTTCGCCTCGATCTCGACCTGAGATTGAGGTGAAAATGGGTCCTAGAGATAACTCACCTCCTTTTTCCCTATCATCTGCTTTCGAATCGTCTCTAGAGAGAGAAACGATCGTTGTGAGTAAGGGAAAAGCGGTGGAGGAGGGCTTTGATGTGGTGAAGACAACGATAATGGTGATGGAGTGATTCTGATCCAAGAAGATCTTCATTAGGATGCGCGGATCAATTTTTTTGCCCCAAATGTGGTGAATATGAATAACCAAGCCTGGCACTAGAAGGTTGATATTTCTTATGCCTCCAAGAAGTATATTAATAGATGGAATGATTGGCTGGTGAATTGTGCTCCGAAGCCAGAAAGTGATACGTTGGAGAACGTATGGACAAGGGGCAGAAACATCTAGTGTTAGGAATGTCATCTAAACCAAGTTGTTGTCACTGGGACTAAAGTTTAGGGCACTTGTGTGAGAGTGTATACCATGGAGCGAGTCTTTGCGAATTTGCAGAAGTCGTCCTTTGATGTTCTTCACGAAATTGAATCATTGAAAAAACAGCTTGAAGAATGGATGCCTGCCCAATCACCTGTCAATTTGTAAGCTTAGCAAACAATATTGAAGGCTCAGACGGTTCGCTTGGAAATGCTAGAATTCGATTTGGCAGAAGGAGTGTTCGCAAGAGACAAGTCTAAGATGCAGGCTCTGAAAGCGCAAAAGGCCAAGAAGGAGTTTGAATGGGCTGTCTGATGTCAGTAGTTAGAAGTTGATGTATATTTTAATGCCAAGAATGTGAGGAAGGTAGAAGAGCAACTCTTTTTGACTCAAAATGAACTTAGTGAGGTCAAAGACAACCTAAGTACCTAGAAGTCCAAAATCGATGCGTTGTCAGGCAAACTAGAGCCGCTGGAATGAGACCGCTGAGTCGAGAGGAAGCGAGCAGAAACTTTTCAAGGCATAGAGAAAATTCGAGTTCAGTAGAGTTGTGCAAAGAAAACTGGAGTTGTTGTAGCTGATAAAAGAGGAGCATGCTGATTGGGACATTTTCTACTATAGGGAAGTGTCCTTTGCGTAGTTTGGAGAAACCTCCGATCAATTAGCTGAAGAGGATGATTCGGATCAAGGTGCCCGAGCGGCAACACTTGCAGACGTATCTCGTGTTCTTTCTCCTGCCAAGTCAGGCACCACTGTATCTGAACCTCTATCTGACGAGGAGTAAACTCTGTATTTTTTGGATTATCAATGAAAGATGATATGTTAAGTAGCACCTTGTACTTATGTATTCTTTGATTTTTCCTACTAACTCTTTTCTGTTTTGTCTTATCTTTGTATTAGACTTTAGCCAAGATATTTTGCTGAGTCAAGAAACCATAGGGTGGATTTGTTGATGAGAGTTTTGACCGCTTATGTTGCGATAGTTGAAGCAATCCTGGTCTGTACTCTTTAGAGATCGAGAAGTTTCTCTGCCAAGTCTTGTAAGTTGGCTTAGCTTCCTACGAGGGGATGGTCTTGGCTGGTGACAAATCATTCAGACTAGGCCGTAATTTACCATTATAAGTGAACTGGCTAGGCTATGGTCAAGTATGTGCATCACAGTAAGTGGTCGGACAGTAATCCTTGTGACTCGTCCAAGTTAATATTCATGAACTCTGACTAGACTCTCAAACCGTCTTTATCCACTTCAGGTGGACTGGTTTTCAGGTCGGACCGAAAGTTATTGTCAATAGTCATAACTGACTAAACTTAGGTCAGGTTCGGCGACCATTGTCTATGGCTGGACAATGATCCCTGGCAAGTCATCGTGATCAGAAATTTGAGAGCGCTAACTAGACTCCCACTTTCTAAGCCATTTTCATCTGCACTAAGTGGATTACGGTCATAGAGTTGACCATAAGCTATCATCATCAGTCAAAATTGACTAAGCTTTCATCGGATTTGGCAACCATTGACTATAGTTGCATAATGATCATTGGAAAGCCATCATGGTCAGGTGTCGAGAGCACTGACTGGACTCTTACATTCTAAAACATCTTCATATGCATTCAGCGAACTACAGTCTTAGAGCAGACCAAAATCTATCATCATCAATCGGAGCTGACTAAGCTTTGATCAAGTTTGGCTTTCATTGTCCGCAGTTGAACAATGATCCCTGGCAAGCCATTGTGATCAGGTGTCGAGAGCACATATTAGAATCCCACTTTCTAATTCATTTCCATCCACGATTGGCGGACTACGGTCTTAAAGAGGACCAAAAACTATCATCATAAGTCGTAACTGATTAAACTTTGGTAGGGTTTAGCGACCATTGTCTATAGTTGGACAACTTTCGGAGTTTCCACGGTGGATGGTTGTGGTTTCTGTCTTTCCTTTGGCAACTCCTCAAAGGATGGTTGCCATTATCGCCCTCTTTTATCCTTTAACCATGAAACAACAAAAATATCAAAAGCATTGTCAGGATAAAGTTAATTCTCAAAATAAGAAATAGAAAGGAGGTACTCTAAGGTTTCAGAATCTGCGCTCAGGAGTGCCTCCTCTGATATCAACGTGTCTGTCATGTAGGTATGATGACACTCATCATCATCACGTGGTTGCTTGCTAATATTGAATATTTTGACCTCCAGAGTCATGTTCCCAAAAGACAACTTCATTAGACCGTTCCTGCAATTGATAAGAGCGTTAGTTGTGGCAAGAAGAGGTCTACCTAAAATAATTGGAACTGTAGACACCATATTAACTGCACAATGAGTATCTAAAATAAGAAAGTCGACAGGATAGTAAAACTTATCAATCTGCAGCAAGACATCCTCGACTATTCCTCTTGGCTTCTTAATCGATCTACCGGCCAATTGTAGTACCACGGATGTGGGTTTAATCTCTCCTAAACCAAGTTGCAAGTAAATAGAATATGGCATCAAATTTACACTTGCCCCTAAATCCAACAAGGCTTGGCCGAACTCATGAGTCCCAATTTGGCAAGTGAGTGTAGGACACCCTGGTTCTTTGTACTTGGGTGGTGTCCTCTGCTCAATCACCGCGCTTACCTGTTCTGTCAAGAAGGCAGTCTTTTTGACATGATGTTTCCTCATGATAGTGCATAGATCCTTGATGACCCTCGCATAAGTTGGTACCTGTTTAATCACATGCAGCAAAGGTAAGTTAATTTTAACCTGTTTCAAGTGTTTTAGAATCTCACCATGCATTTTCGATTTCTTTCCAGTAGGTCGTAGTGCTTGAGGAAAAGGAACTGGAATGTTCCTGTTGGGCTCATCCTCAAGGATGATCTCCTTTGCACTTGGGGAGGTGCCTATAGTCGAGGACGAGCTTGACCCGTCTAAAATCTTACCACTCCGAGTAGTGATGACATTAACCTCTTTGACATTCTGAGCGTCTAAAGTAGAGGTATGTGCCATAAGTTGGCCCTTCGGATTTGCTTGAGGCTGTGATGGAAATTGGCCCCGCTCTTGTATTGTTAATGAACTTGTCAGCTTGGTTATCTGGCTTTTGATCTCCTTGTTCTCTTCTACCAATTGTGTCAATGCAACCTCAAATTTTTGATTAGTTTTACCATGTGCCTCTATAAATGCATGTAATGTGTCTGATAAGGAATTTTTGTTAGATTGCGCATTGTATGGAGGTGCAGGGTATGACCTAGGTGGTTGGGCCTGTGAGTGTGTAGGTTGGTCTGCCTCGGACCTCCAGCCAAAGTTAGTGTGATCTCTTCAACCAGAGTTGTAAGTTTTAGAGAATGGTGAGTAAGGCTTCTTGTACATCCCTAAGGTGTTACATTGTTCCTCATAAACCCCTCTTATATCAGTTAAGGTCGGGCAATCCTGTGCTAAGTGTTCAACACCCCCGCATATAAAACAGGCGTCCTGTAACTCAACTCTGGCAACAGTATGTGTGGGCCTACCATCCTTGGCCTTAAGTACCTCTAACTCCCTAGTCACTCTATCCAATTGGGCTCTAAGGCTGTCCTCTTCTCTAAGTTGGTAGACGCTAACTTGGCGTGTTCTAATAGTACTCTCAGTGGCACTTGGACCAGTCCAAGTATGAGCCTTTTCATCCAAGTCATTCAGGTACCCAATGGCCTCGTCAGGGTCCTTTTGCAAAAACTCTCCATTACACATCATCTCAACGAACTTAAGTTCTCTACTGGTGAGCCCCTCATAAAAATAACTGACTAAGCGCCAACTCCCATACCCATGGTGTGGGCATGTATTCAAAAGATCTTTGAACCTTTCCCATGCTTGCTATAATGTCTCGCTATTCTTTTGGGTGAAGGTACAAATCTGTCTTTTTAGACAGTTGGTTTTTTGGTGAGGAAAGTATTTATTAAAAAATGCTTGAGTCATCTCCTCCCACGAACCTATAAACCTTGGTTGCAAAGAGTATAGCCAACTCTTCGCTTTTTCCTTAAGGGAAAAAGGAAAAAACCTTAGTCTAACCAAGTCTATAACCTCAACTTTGTTGCGATAAGTGGCCACAACTTCCTCGAATTCCCTAATGTGAATATAAGGATTCTCACTCTTTAGGCCATGAAAAGTGGGTAATGATTTTATCATACCCGGCTTAAAATCTAGCTTTGGTGTACTTGGTGCAAACATGATACATGATGAAGTAGCAGTGCGCGTGCGGTGGAGATAGTCCTTTAGCAACCGAACATGGTCATCTTCGTGATTACTCATGGTGTTAGAATTAGAAGTAGAACTTAATTTGGTCTCAATGTGAATTTGTGAGTGTTCTAAATTTGGGATCCTAATTAGTCTCCCTAAGTGGTCTCTATTCCAACTCACTCCCCCAATGTTTTTTTAGAAATAAAATAAAATAAAAATTAAACTGGACCTAAAACCTAAAAATAGAATAAAATAAAATTAAAAAATGAGCAAGAAAGATAATAACCGAAACCTCCCTTGTAGAATTACGCTTGTTCCCCGGCAATGACGCCAAAGTTTGATTACGCCCAAACAGTACATGCAGTCAATTGCAGTAAAGATTGGGGTGTCGATCCCACGAGGAAAAACGATCTACAAAACAAGGTGAAGGAAGAAAAAAAACTACGCGAAACTAAATGTAAGAAATTCTAGCAATTTTAAAATGTAAAATTAAATTAAATTTAATATAAATCAAGTTTAGAGAAATAACAAGGTTCCAAGAATCCCTCCTAGATTCACGTGCCAACTATTATTGATTCGCTATGATGACTCGATTACGCGTTTCACATCCCAAACAATATAATCGGAAAAATAGTCTTTAATGCATTAATATATCCTAATGTAAATGGATTTTAGATTTCACTTTTTCTAGAAAGCACAAAGGTTGGTCATATGTGATATCCTAAACTTAAGATATATCTGGAAACAATAACGTAATAAAGGACGATCACATATAACTAACCTACCGGAATCAATTGATCCTTAAAATTCCACACATAAGAAAAGCGTGACTAAACTTATATGGTGAAAAAAAGATTACCACCGGAATAATAATAATCTACGAAGAAATTGATAAAATCTTTGTCACTAAAATAACATAAATTTCTATATTAAATAAAAGTGAAAATCATAAACACCATTCTTCATCATGAAAGCATACAGCGAATCAAATACTAATTAAGTGCGTTACATCTAGGAGTTCGACTCTTCACCTTGCGTGGAGTTTAGTGACACATGGAAAAGGTGAGGACAACAACAGCGGTGTGGAGCTTCATCGGCATGGCGGTGCGTAGTGGATTAGCGACGCACTCCTGCTGATGTATTCCCTGCTGCACTGCTGCGTTCTGGACAGCGTTGCTGCGTCGTCACTGCGGCTGCGTCCTGGACAGCGTTGCTGCGTCGTCGCCTGCTATTCTACACACTCCTCATTGTCCTGGACAACTCTCCCCCCTGCTCTGTCTGCTGCCTTTTATTCCAGCCAAAAAACCTCCTAATTGGCTGCTGTCCTATTTGTATTAAAAACCAAAACAAAAACCTTCTCCAAATTGGCTATTGTTGCTATATTTGTGGTAAAGAGAAAACCATCATTGGGCCTAATTAGAAACCCAATACCCAATACAAATGGAAAAACCCAATCCAATTTGGACCCCCAATGGAATTTGGAAGCCTAATTTGCAAACAAATGAGTCCCACCTATTGAAAGGTGGGTTTGGCTATGTTCATCCATACTACTTCTTTGTACCACCAAAATTCAAAACTAATTTCCTATATTTTTTTCCTTTGGTTTTCTTAATCTTTGGCTTGAGTGTCGCCGGCTCCACTTCGTCAATTTGGCTATGAATCACAATTATTCACCACGCTAATGCACTTTTGTCATTTAAATTCCAAATCCTACAAAAATACAAAATAAAATAATTAAGCCATCATTTGTCATAAGTTAGGAGGTATATTATGTATTAATTATGTGAATATCACAAGCCATCATGGTCAGGCGTCGAGAGTGCTGACTAGACTCCCACTTTCTAAGCCATCTTCACCCACGCTTAGCAAACTATGGTCTTCGAGCGAACGAAAATCGTCAGCAGTTGGAACTGACTTGATCAGGTTCGACGACCATTGTTCTTAGTTGGACAATGATACATGGCTAACCATCAAGGTCAGACGTCGAGAGCACTGACTAGACTCCCACCTTCTAAGCCATCTTCAAATGTGCTTGGCAAGCTATGGTTTTATAGCGGACCCGAAGCTATCGTCATCAGTCAGAACTGATTAAGCTTTGATTGGGTTTGGCTTTCGCTTGGCCTTGGGCTTGTAAGTCTGACTTCGGGTTTTTAACTTAATAAATTCGCCAAATAGTTTTATACGGAGGTCTGATTATGGAATCGGATAGCCATAGGTTGATTGGAGTGAATTTCAACCAAATTTGATGAACATCAGCAGAATTTTAACAGAGCGGATACCTTACATTTATTGATGATATCGCTGTAGGTGTGCTTTGCATTCCGTGGCTGATTAAGGCCTTCACTATTTGTGTCTTAGCATGTATTGGGCCATTCTCCATATTCTAGGTTAGACTTGGCAAGGCACTTGCTTGGGCCCCACTGGTTGGTTGGGCCCTGTTGGAGAGATCATCGTGCCATTGTACGACATAGATTGCGAGCCGGTTTAGTATCAGTTACTCTCCAAAGTTAATGAGGCTACGTGTAGTGCCATTAATTTGATCGATGTGGACTCGTGCAGTTGCAATTGGAACTGTCGCCTCCTTATTTTTAGTACGATATTTAATGTTGATGTAATTGTTGGGTGACTTCGTTTCGTGAACCATCGCGCCTATATATAGGCCGGTCTTCACCATTCCAAGCATTGCATGAATGGTGTAGAGCATGTCCTTCACATTCATGCTTCCAAATAATATGTTTTGGGTTCTCCAGAGGCTTAGGATGATCTTTGTTGTTAGAGTCCTCGAATGTTCTGACATTTGCAACAATGTGTCTTGACAATACCTGTTATTATGGGATATCACGTGGTTTGGGTGAGCATCCGAATGGTTCCATGGACCTTGTAATTCCTTCTCACATTGCGCAGAAGAAGTACAACTCACCCTCAAGGTCAAGTCTATATTCCACCTTCTGTTGATCCCGAGTTTCCTTCCAACATTGTCTATGGGAGATGATACTCGCAATTAGTTTTGGGACGGTTGTTCCTACTGTATCTACTGGGCTTCACACGTGACGCAATAGATGGAAGGCATATTGGCGGAGCGAAGCTCAGTTGGACATGTCTTGGTTTCTTGGGGTGCTAACTTTGCATCGCCTCAGGCATCCCTCGCTTGAGAAACATTCTCATCTGCCTTCTTCTACTTTCACTTTAAAATCCTCTTTGCAAGGCATATTAAAAGAAAAAGGTGTCTGCAGTCTGTTTCGAGATCGTAACTCCCACTTTCAAATAATCCTTGCAAGGCAGATTGACGTAGGAAAGAATCAACCGCCTACCTGCAGCATGTTGCCTACTTTGGGTACTTTTGCTTTACTTTAAACCCTCTTCTAAAAATAGATTGACAAAGTAAATTCTTGACGTGCATTTCAGCGGATCCATACTCGTGTCGGACTTAAATATTTGTAGTGTATAAACTTTTGTACTAGTCAGGCAGGCAAACTTTGTAACAACTTTCTTAGTAATCAATAAAGTACGTTTTTCTATAATTCGTGTTTTATTCCTTGAATGAATTTGTATCATATAGGCTTGTGTGAACAAATCTTCTAAACAAAAAAAAACATAAGAAATCGAAACAAGCTAATCTGGCCCTGAAAGAGATGCGCATGGTCCTGGCTCAGATTGTGTAGCTCCCTTGGCGAAGTGTCATGTTTCGCTAATGGTAGCAAAGTCACTTGAAAAGTAAATTTCATGTGGGCGGTCGTTCGTTACTGTTGCCAGCTTTTGGAGTAGACACCGGCTTGTCGAAGTGTTGTTACTTAGCTTTGTGTCGAACTTGAATGTCAGGCAACAAGCATTTTCAATGTGGGACTTTGACTCGCCGTATAGTTTGAGTCTTGATTGTCGAATCTTTGTCTTTGTCCATGCGGGGTGATTCTTCCCTCAAATTTTGGCCCGGTCTCTGATAGGTTTGTCTCGCGGGCCCGAGCTGTTATTGCCAACAATCCAGCTACTTTCACCACTACGTAGTGGCAGTCTCTCACTGAAGGTTGGTCTCCACGAATTGTTCCAACTGCCTGATTGGCAGTGTATTTGATGCATTGGTGAAGAGTGGAAACTATTGTCTCTAATCTGATGGAGCTAGTGCCTTCCTAGATGATGTTGTAGGTGGATGGGGCATCGACCACCATAAACTTCTGGAAAAGGACTTTATTAGTTCTGGCTCTCCCGCCATTGCCTGTTAATTCTAATCTGTCTTGATAGGGAAACACTTCTTTATGCTACACAAGATCATTGGGTGACTAGCGAGTGTCAGGTTCTCCTCCTTGAGTTGTATATTGTAGAATGCGTTGATTAATAAAACATTTAGAGAGTTTCTTATGTTTACCAAGGCTCTTTTCACTTCCTACTTAGTGATGTGGACCGAGAAGACTAGGGCATCATTGTGAAGAGAATGGGGACCTTGGAGGTCTTTGTTCATGAATGTTAGTGGTGGATCAGGCTGTGAATGTGTGCGTATTGCACCTGAAGGAAATATATGATGCCATGAGCTTCTTTATCTATCTCTTTGACGACGTCTTCCATTTCATTTGTCTATCTTGTCTTTTTTCGATCCCAGGAATTATTTCAGCTACTTGATCCAGTACTCAATCTCACTTTTGAGACTTTTGAAATCCCTAGTGTCGTGGGTGTCTTCCTTGTAAAAGGAGCAATATTTGTTGTTATCGCGCTGGGAGGGATCTCATCGCTGTTTGGCAAGCCACTTCAATTCACCCCAATTCTTAATGGAGTTGAAGACGTCGGACGGGCTGGAGTTGAGGGGAGTGACGAATTAGGACTCGACGAAGTTGGAGACCTTATCTTGCCTTGTGCAGTCAGAGTCGGGCTTGCTGTCATTGCGCTTTCCTTTTTTTGTCATCATTTTCCTATTAATTTCGCTCATTTTCTTTGGGACCACAGGGTTTCTTCTCATCCTCTGCTTCCTTTTTGGCTGCGAACATCTCATAGAGAGTGGTGTATTTCTGGGCACTCTTCAGCGAGTCGACCATGTTAGTTGGAGGCTACAGAGTAAGGTAGTCGTAAATCTGCTTCTTTCTCAAACCCGAGGTGAAGGCAAATGACCGAGGTATCATTGTCGTGTCCATCGATGAGGGTTAACTTCATCATTGAAGTGTTTGACATACTCCCTCAATGACTCGTTCAGCTTCTGTTTGAGGGTGAGCAGGTAAATTTGGGCTATTCCTGATTCGTTGGCTGCTAATAAAGCGGGTGAGAGATGCTTTGGCCGTCGTCTGGAATGAGTCGATGGACTTATGAGGGAGGCTTTAGAACAAGAACAGGCTGATTTCTTCAGGCTAGTGGGGAATGACCAACGCATTACTGCTTTAGATCCTTCTTTGAGCGCCATTACATATTTGAAGTGGCATAAATTATTGGACGGGTCTTATTGTTCGGTCATGATTGATCCATGAATGAGGGGATGGTGAGGTTGTACAACACGTCTGATTGGTGGCCCCATGCAGAGGGGTTCTGCAAGACAGGTTTGTTGGCCCTAGACTTCGGGTCTCCGTTTGTCGTTTCTTCTGCCTCTGTCCACTGAAAGCCGACAGGAGTAAAGTGACTCTCTTGAACGATATCTCTGTTGTCTTCTGGTGATGGGGCTCTTCACAGCACCCTGTCTCCTTCGGCGGGTGGAGGATTACACTGAGTGAGTATCTCCACTGCTCATGCATTTGCTACATCTGGGTTGATAGTAGATCCACCCTGGGGTCCGTCGTTATTGTTGTCGGCACAGGGTTTCGAGGTTGTTCCCTTGCGGTGCCGGTGCTACCAGAGCTGACGGCACTCTCGCAGCTCGAGCGTTCAAGAGCTCAACGATGTCTCCATTGTTGTGACATCCCGTGGTCAACATCTTTCTGAACTATAAGGAATGGGTGATATCACTGTTTTCTAAGGAACTTCGTCGTTCCCCATGGATGGTGCCAAATTGATGTAGTCGAATCCTATTCTCCTTGACCTTGACCTACACAGGGAACACATGTGAGCCAAGGACCACCGTTGTGGCGGCTGATGGCACTCCGATGCTAAAGTCATACAAGGCTTGAGAAAGTCTTAATGTTGTAAATTGGGTTCTGTAGCATAACTTTGTTCATCAACCCTGTTTCCAATTTATAATGCAAGAGTCCTCATTAGGCTAGGCCTTTGGTGTCATAGTTTAGGGAAAAATATATTTATGGAGATCCTTTCATTTCTAGGAACCATGTAGGAAAGTTTCCCTACACGACATGTGCTCCCAGATCTGCAAGAAATTATTCCCTTGTAGAGTGTTGTCCATGCTTGGGAGTTTCCATGCACGAGTTATATTTCGGTTTTATTTCCTAGTCAAAATTAATGTATTGCTATCCTGCCCTTCTCAAATCGATCCCCTAGATACTTGCTGGTATTGGGCTTGACCGTGTGACGTATGGGCTTAATAGGCGATGTAATTTGGGTCCAACCTCCTGGAACTTGCCAAAATGGACTTAGCGTTGTCTGGACTTTGCTAGATTGCACGGGCAATATGGCACGCTTTGCTCTATTGAGGAGATTATCATGATACGTGTATGGCGCAGATTAATGGACGGTTTGGTGTATCATCTCCCAACTTTAAAAGGAAATCAACAAAGGTAAACCAGCAAGACAACAACACAAAAATGAATTAGTGACGATAAGTAGTCTCCGAGGGCACGTAGAATGAATAACCAACAGAAGTAGTTTCCAAGGGCACGTAAGATGAATAACCGATGGAAGTAGTCTCCAATGGCACGTAGGACGACAAATAAACAAATTGGTCACATTCAGTTTTATGGGACTAATGAGCCAACTTTTCATCACATTTGGTTCAATGGCACCAATGAGCCAACTTTTCATCACTTTTGGTTCAGTGACACCTGATGATACACCAAAATTATCCCAAATCTGTGTCGTACACGTGTCATGATGATTTCAAGGAAAGATAGGCCCTATTGTCAGCCCAACACTAATCAAGCTCAAAGTGATTCCAAGACAGCCCAATAGAGTCCTCAAAAAGGACCCGAATACTTATAGCATGCTAGGTCCACGTGTCTCACAACTATCCCCAATACCCGTAAGCCAGTTAAGGCAAGTATCTCAAAGATTAGCTTCGGACGGGCAAGTACAACGGCTCATTGTTTCCAACTAGGAAGTAAATTCCAGAGTATGTATCACATATGCAGACTTATACCTATAGACTACTCTCAGAATGAAAACTATCTCCCGCGTATCTAAAAGCACAAGGCTAACAAGGAAACCTCCCTCTATAGCACAACTCCTAATTAGAGAAGGATATCCACGAAGATCTTCTTCCCTAAACTACGCCATGACTTGGTCAAACCGGACTCCTGCACTATAATAAGGACATGAGTTTGGTAAGCTAAGGTACACTACAAATTCCGTGTTTATAGCATTACACCTTCCTCAAATCCTTGTCTGACTTTAGCAACGGAGTGTCATCGGCCACCACAACGGTGGTTCATGGCTCACGCATGTTCCTTGTGAAAGTCAGCAGGTTTGCATGTCAAGGTCAAAACAGGGAATGGAAAAAGAATGCATTAGTTTTGTGTCGTCCGTGGGAGGACAAAGTTCCTAACCTTTCACTAGCATCATCTTTCCTCATAATACTAAGAGATGGTCACCACCCGATCACGCAGCAATAAAGAACAATGGGGACATGTCAAACACCCAAAATGGTGCTATACCACTACTCTCAGCAACGCCAATGACACACAAACAATAGACTCACGCTCCCGTGCCAGCCACGACAATGACGGACCCCTAGATGGATTTTTCTCTCATCTCAGATACAACAAATCACAAAAGTAGTGGAGGCTTTCATATCGCAGAACCCTCCATTCGCTAATGGAGCAAACATAGGCCTCCATCTCCGGAAGACAACAGAAAGCAAGCACATAAGATTCAAGCCTCTGCAACATCCCATTGGACTAGAGAAGGTGCACCTAACGCAGAATTACCTCTCCGAGCAGATAGGCTTGACCCTCAGAACCACCTCTTCAGAGGGCGCACAACCCAAACATACTATATCATCTCTCTGTTCCACCATTCATGGACTGTATCATGAACGAGTCCCTTTCAAATAAGTTCACGCCTCCAAAGCTCGACTTCTTGAACAAGATCACTGACCCATTCGACTACCTGCACTAGTACCAACACTAGTGGCACTCAAGGAAGGATTCGAGTTGGTCATGTGTAGAACTTTCCACACCAGCCTGAAAAATCAACACTAACATGATTCCATATCCTCCCACAGAAGTCGATTGACTCATTCAAGACACTGGTGAAGGAGTTCTTGATGCGATTTTTCGGAAGTCAGCACCTTCGAAAAGTCCCACACTACATACTCTCTCTAAAACAGAGATCCAATGAGATGCTCAAAGAGTATGTCACACGCTTCAATTCAAGTCTATCGGACGTAACCTTCCTCAATTCTAGTCTATCGGACGTCCTAAATGCCATAAAAAAACCTGGAAAGTTGAAGTGGCCTCCACGTGGAGACCCCTCCAAGTGGGACAACTGCAAGTACTGCTCATACCACAAGAAGGGTGGTCACGACACCAACGACTGCTAGAGTCTAAGGTACGAGATCGAGTATTAGATCTGCAAGGGTAGCTAAAAGAATTTTCAAGCTCCAAGAAGCAAATGGAAAGAACGAGGGACTGATGGGAGTCAGTCAAGGAAATAGAGAAGGAGACTCCAAGCATAAACTAGGTTCTTCATGGAGTTGGACCGGATGAAGTTAAACATGCATAATCTACTGGAGATGCGGACTCAGCCCGCAGATGAGGACAAATGCATTTGCTACTCGAGGGTGCAAAGCCCCATTCCCATCTTAATCTTTACAGAAAAGGACCTCGAAGGAGTTTGAGAGCCGCATAATGACGCTCTTGTCATATCGGTATCCATTCCAAGGTGAGAGGTAAAAAAAGCTATAGTAGATGCAGAAAGCTCACTCAACGTCATGTTTTACAACACGTTCCGCTGTATGGACCTCAAGGAGGAGAACTTTACATCCTCTGACTACCCGCCCATCAGATTCAGCGGAGAAAAATGCTTCCCGATTAAAAAGATAATGTTAGCAGTAATAGCAAGAGAGCCACAACTCAGATAGGTCTTGTTTTTGGACTTCATGGTAGTAGACGCGTCGTCTACCTACAACATTATCTTGGAAAGACCATGGCTCTACTAGATGGAGGCAGTAGTCTGCACCCTTTACTAGTGCGTTAAGTACACTGCTAACCATTCTGAAAGGAACGATATGTGGAAACCAGCCTATGACACGAGGCTACCATTATGTGGCATTAAAGGAAATAGAATGTTCCTAGATCCAACTGTATCCTCTGGCGCAACCTAAAATGGAGTCAGATTCTTCGATTAAGGATGCACAAGTCTACTCGCACGAGATCCCAATAGTGGTGGCTAATTTAAATAAAAGGGGACAATCAAGCTGAACAGAAGCCATCTGCTCTTCAACCCAGCAGACCGGAAAGGTCAATGCAGATGGGGGTACAACCCCCCTGACAATCCGTCATCACGGAGATTAACTCCCACACAAGGTTTACTCTTCATAGCCTCAATGATATTAGCGAAGCTCAACAATTTGCTTAAAGTATCAAGGATTCAACAAGGGCCATGCGAATTCACTTCAGGGTCGGATTGACTTCTTTCCGCCAATAGTTAGTCTATTTCAATAGTTTATTTTCTTTTCCATAGTCAATGTAGAGTTTAGTTCTTCGAAACTTATATGATTTGCATCATTTAAGAAATAAATAAAAAACTATGCAAACACATTCTATTGTTTATTGGAAATATGTAACAACGAGTGCTCTGAGGCCTATAAAGACTACATATTACGAGCATCTGAATCTGATGCGACATAAAGTGAAGATTCTCTTAAACAATTCGAGGCTAGAAGAGAGCGAAGGTATCCCAAGTAAACTTCGCTCAACGACTCCTCTGAGCACCATGTCCAAAATCATGGACAAAAGTGCAAAAAGAGGTTGAGAGTACAGAGCCGCCGGTCACTCTGCCAAATCGCACCCAAAAAGTGACTTGACAATGGGAACACAGACCTTTCAACGAGTGCATACTTCTTCAAATGGTTCCGACCTCCTGAAACTAGCAGCAGGAATCGCATACCACCACCCCGAAAGCATCAAAAAATCTTTCCAACACTTCGATCAACCATAAACTAGTAGCAGGA